>QKWP01000001.1:912585-956515 GCA_003550325.1 Gigaspora rosea | reverse complement strand
AAAAAAAAACCTAATAAAATATAAAAAATTAATAAATAAATTTTTTTAAAAAAATAAATAAAATATAAAAAAAATATAAATTAAAATATAAATAAAATATAAATAAAATATAAAAAAATAAATAAATAAATTTTTAAAAAAATAAATAAAATATAAAAAAATAAATAAAATATAAAAAAATAAATAAAATATATAAAAAAAGAAGTTTGCTATTTATTGCCAGTGGTGATCATCACCAATGTATATTTTGTATCTTTAAATTTTGTTTATGAAATCATCTTTAAGGCTCTAACAAAAAAAAATTCTTGTAAAATTTTGATATAAACTATATCCTCTGCCCTATTCCAGTTCTTACCTAACCCTAAAATTAATCAAATTTTTATTTTTATTTAGCAAAAAACTTTTGTTAATTACTGTTGGCAATAATTAGTAATTTTTATAAAAAAAATATAAAGAATAAATTAGAGTAAATCTATTTGTCACCCGCGGTGACAATCCCATGCCAACCATGCCAATAAGAATCAAGATCAGGTGTGATATTATATACACCTGATTGTGTAATATAAAAATGAAGTGAAAAAACACTGTTTACAAAATATTGTGATAGCTAAAAATTTTGACTATAAAACCACTCTTTATTCTAGCAAAAAAAAATTTCTCGTGAAATTTTACTATATAGTTACCTCTAATCCTAACCCTAACGCGAACTCTAACCCTAACTCTAACGAAAATAAATTTAACCGCATTTATGTTTGTTTTGATTGTACATTACACAGAAGCATATCACTGCCAGTGACAAGCACATTTTTTCATTAAATATAAAAAAAATAAGAATATTTTTAATTTACACCAGAGGTGATTTTACCTGTAGTTAATTTGCCAATTAAAATTCAGGATCAGGTGTAACCAGTGTTAGCTTGACCAGACCAATTTGACCATTGGACCAGACCAATTTGACCAATTTGACCGGTCTGGTCAAAGGACCTGTACTGGCCAAATTGGTCAAATAGCATATTTAATATAATTTATTATATAATATATATATAATATTTATATAATAGACTTGACCAATTTGACCAGTTTGACCAATTGACCAATTTGACCAGACCAATTTGACCAGCAAATTTTTGGTTGACCACCATATCACCCAACACTGGGTGTAACATATAAATCCTAGGTTGGCATATCACAATGTCCAATTGATTTTAATTTTTTTGGACATATGTCCAAAAAAAATTGAAATCAATTGGACATTGTGACATGCCATTCCTGTATAAATCAATTTTGTATAACAAAAACAAAAAAAAAATTTAAAAAATTGCTAAAATTGCTTCTATTCTAAAAACTTGCCTATAAAACTCTTTTTTTATACAAAAAAAAAATTCCTTGCTAAATTTTACTATATATAAACCTATATTCTAATTTTTAGCCTTTACCCTTATCCTAATATTAAAAAAATTTAACTTTTATTTAATAAAAATTGTTTATTTTTATATATTTATTTAAATTACAGACTGTAGTAGACATTAGTTATTTTTAAAAATAAATAAATAAATAAAATAAATAAATAAAAAAAATAAATAAATAAAAAAAAAAATAAATAAATAAATAAAATAAATAAATAACTAAAAAATAAATAAATGAAAAAATAAATAAATAAACACAGTTGCAAACTTGTTTAATTCGTGATTCTTTTGTAAACAATAGTACTGTCATAGTAAAAGTTGGGGGAATCTAATATAAGTTTTATAATAGAGCTGAATCCAGCTTCACCACAAGGTAGGTCATCTTTTTTTCAAGATAACCTTGCTTGGAGCTCTAATAAAAGTTATAGAGCTGATGTTTGTGGTTCTAATAGTAGTAAGATCTGTAAAATTGGCCTGGTGGTTGTTGAGATACCCTAGCCTTTCTCTTTATAATCATATAAAATTTCTTTAAAAAATTTTAAAGAAACCTTATATGATTGTAAGAAGAAAAGCTAAGGTATCTCAACAACCACCAGATCAATTTTACTGATTTTACTACTATAAGAACCACAAAAATCAGCTCTATAACTTTTATTAGAGCTCCAAGAAAGGTTATCTTGAAAAAAAGATGACCTACCTTGTGGGTGAAGCTGGATTCAGCTCTATTATAAAACTTATATTAGATTCCCCCCAACTTTTACTATGATAGTACTATTGTTTACAAAAGAATCACGAATTAAATAAATAAATATAAAAAAAATAAAAAATTTAACCTAAATATTTTGTGAATAAAAAAACTACAAAATAAAAACATTTAGAATAAAGCTGAACAGGTTATAGCAGATTTAAAATTAGCAAAACAGTGATAAATTTTGTAATATTTCAATAATTATTTTTTGGTAGTAAAATATAATTTTTAATAATATAATTTTTAGTACAAAAAATATTATGAACATATATCAGCTGAAAATTATATTATTAAAAAACTAAACTATTATTACCAAAAAATAATTATTGATAATTAATAATTTCATCACGTGTCCTACTAGTTTTTAAACCAACTGTAAATATAATTTTATACTTGCTATTTTATGTGATGCAGTTCTTGTGTATAATTGCTATTAGTTTTAAAGCCAGTTGCAAAAATTTTTCTTTAGCCTGAAAAACTAATAAAGCCAATATTTTTTTATGCTATAAACTTAAATTTTATGATCTTATCTATTTCTGAAATCTACTTTTACCTATTATTTATCTAATATTAGTCATATGATTTGTTATATCTAAAATTTTATCATATGATCTTTACAAATTACACAAATTAATAAAATTGCATTTTTATGACCTTACAATATATACTGTTTTTTAACAACAAACTATCACTAAGGTTTTTACTAGAGTTGTTAATAGAGTACTTCAGATACTAATAAAACATATAATCTACTTTTGGAGTGCTCCAGAGTGGGTTATATATTTTATTATTGACTAGAGTGCTCCATTAACAATACTAGTTTTTACAAATCAAATAGTATAAAAAATGTAAAAAATAAACTTTTTATAAATTACTACTCCCTTGAATATGTGCAATTATTTTGACTATTTCATCTAATTCATCTTAGGTTAACAACTTCTTGGCTCAAAGTTTAATTTATTAGATGTGTTAGAGAAAGAGATTTTACCAAAATGCATATACAAAGAGATGATACATTATAAATATAATAAAAAAAATTAAAAAAACTGTTTACAGTATGTAGATTATTTAATGATTTGATATTTTTGTTTATTTTTTCTTGATAAAAATTTTTTTACACTATTTAAAGTTGCTAATACTTATTATTTTATTAGTTTTATTTATCTGTGTCAAAATATAAGTAAAAGATTATTTATTTATTTATTTAGAATGTTGATAAAGCATACCACTAGTGTTTAATACTACTAAAATGGCCAGATACAAGACCCGGGTCTGTTACATTTCACCAATTTTAAAACCTATAGTAGACCCCGGGTATAGTAAGCAGCTGAGAGCTTAAATTGTGTAGTGTAAAAATTTGAAATGCACATACACTTTGTACTTATAATATGCGATTTAGATTTTAAAAAAGAGCCACATTTAATTAAAGAAGATCCTGTGATCTGCACCTGGATATAGTACATAGTGGGTCTACTATCTAGGGGGATCTTTTATCTAGCCATTTACAGTACATGTGTTTTGGTCAATCAAAATTCATAAAATTTGTATAACATAAAGATCAGGAGTAATCTGAATTTTTCAAAAAAATATATTATATCAAAAAATTCTGTTTAAGAAACCTATCTTTACTTCTAACAAAAAAAATTACTTTTAAGGTTTGGTATATACTAATTCTAACCCAAACTCTAACATAAACTCTAACCCTAACCCTAATGGCAAAAAATTTTTTGCATATTATAATTTGTATTTACTAGTATTAAATACCACTAGTATAATTTATATATATTGTTTATTTATTTATTTATTTTAAAGAGAATTATTTTATAGCAACCTGTTACTATGGCAGATTCATGTGATAACTAATACTAATTTGTCATTATGTAAATATATAATCAATTTTAATTAGTTATTATATATATTTGAAATTTATTAATTTAAAAAAACAAAGTATATACAAAATTATTACAATAGAATTTAACTAATTAAAGCAAAACTATACTAAACTAAAACAACTAAAACACATATATGCCCTTTTGTTAATTTGGAACCTAAATACTTATAGTTTTTCATAAAGTGCCAAAATTAATATCATCTGATCTCTAGTTAGTATCAACTTCAATAACTTCAATTATAATAACTCCAACACTAACTTTGTTAACAATTTGTCAAAAAACATTAGTAACAAAAAAAAAAGAACCAAACTAAAAAAAGATAAAAAACCTAATAACTTCAATAACAATAGCACTATAAATAAAAAAATAAAAAAAACTAACCAAAAAACAAAACAAACAAAAAAATAAACAAACAAAAATAAAACAAAAAAACTAAAAAATAAAACAAAAAAGACAAAAAGAAAAAACTATAAAAAAATAATAAAATAAAATATGCTTGTTATTGGCAGTGATACTCTCTTGTATAACATTCAATTAAAACAAACATAAATATATGCAAATTTATTATTGTTAGAGTTAGAATAGTTAGAATAAGAGTTAGCAGTAGAGTTAACAATATAGTAAAATTTTATAAGAAATTTTGAAAAAATAGTAGTTTCATAGTCATAATTTTTAGTTATCACAATATTTTGAAAATGGTATTTTTTTACTTTGTTTTCATATTACAAAATTAGATATAATATTATATCTAATCTTGTATTCTTATTGGAATAGAACTGTTATCATGATAACAAATAGACTTTCTAAAAAAAAAAATAAAAATAATAAAAAAAAATAACAAAAAAAAGATAAAAAATAACAAAAAAAAAAATGAAAATGAAAAAACTACTAAAAAATAAAAAAAAAACAAGTAGTAATTGTATAAAATAAAATACTTCATCAAACTAACAAAAAAATTTTCAAAAAAAACCTATAAAAAAATGAACAGAAAAAAACAAAAAAAAAGAAAAAACTCAGATGCGAATTGCATAAAATAAAATACTTATTGCCAAACTAACAAAAAAATTTTAAAAAAAGCCTATAAAAAAAATAAAAAAATCTCCTAATAAAAAACCTTTTAAATCAAAAGTATCCATCTTCTACTACCAAAAATAATTAAAAAAAACAAAAAAAATATTTTATAATTTATTTTCTTATAGTCATCACTTATCTAATTGCTGCTATACTATTCTAGAAGCTCTGATAAAGTAGTAAAACACCAAATCTTTAGCAAAAAGTAAAAGCAGCTTCAAAACTACAAAATTACATAACTCCAAGATGACTCTGAAAAAAGTTGCTTCAAAACAGTGAGGCATGACTTTGAAATTACTCTAGCTAAAAGAATAAACAAAAAAAACAATAATTATCAAACAATGATTATTGTTTATATATATTCACCAATCTCAAAAATGATTAATTAGAGTCACTATGACAATAGATTACCATTTCTTTTTTGACTATTTTAAAGGTAGAGGATATGTAGATTATTTATCATATAATTTTGGTAGTACAAATGATTTTATATAGAAATTAGAAATATGCTACTAATAAAACTTTTTATAATTTCTGATATTCTTTTATATAACCAAATCTAGGTGAGCATTGGCGCTCTGGTAGGTTTAGGCTGCAGATAAGTATTTTAAATATATTTAGATATATGTTTGAGTTTTTACTCTTAACAATAGATTTAAGCAATGAAAATTTTTGTCTGTAAAAGTTTCTATTAAATCTAATAAAGATAAAAGCATAGTCTCACCTTTAACATTAAAAAAAAAACTTTTCATAATAACATTTAATTTTGTTAAAATTTTTGTAATTTGTAGATTAAAACATGCTCTTTTTAATAATATAAATTTAAATAATAAATCATTTTTTTTAAGGACGAAAACTCAAGAGAAGGAGAGGAATGTACACACGTAATATAAGAAATGCGAGTAGAAGAAATAGCTTTTCAACAAAAACATGGTCAGATCACAGAACATTACACACAATGGGGAGCGATAGAAGTAACACTGGCATTAAAAATATTTCAGTACATAGCAAGAAATGGAATACGAAACATGAAGAAGCCAGTGGCAGCACGAATGAAGAAATAGAAGAAACTGTAGAAATTAAAGTAATGTTGAACCAAATATTGAACTGGCTTAACATAATTGAAAGCCGTTACCATGTTCCGGACCAGGGGAGGAGGCTCCCCAACGCTCCTAAAAGTTGCCACAGGCGTCAATAAAGGATTTTGTGAGACAGAAGTCTCACAGGCTCAAAAAATGAGCCAAAATAAGAAAGGACAGTATAGTACGATAGGGATAGAGGTAATGAATATAGGGTATCATAAAATAAATGGTTTAAAGGTAAACAAGGGAAAAATAGACTTGGTTGTAGACTTTATGGAAGAGAAGGGAATAGGGGTTTTAGGGCTAGGAGAAACGAACATCTCCAAGCTAGAGGGAAAAATGCTTTTCAAAAACAATAAAAAATATAGAAGCTTCTGGACCGCAGCTGATGGAAACAAAAAGAAGGGTTCCGGAGTAGGGATCATAATAGAGAAAATATGGAAAAAACATGTCTCAGGTATACAAAGCATTAATCCATATACTGTACTCTTAATATTAGCCTAGATTTTAAAGGGCTTAGAGTGCATATTATAGCAGTATATATTGCACCAATTAATAATGAAATATAGGAGGAGATTCACAAATACCTAAAAGAACAATTAGAACAACCGTGCCGGAAGCAAACAAAATTTATAATAATGGGGGATTTTAATGCAGAGTTAGAAGAAAGAGATACTGAGGAGGAAAAAGAAGCACGAAAACAGAAGAAAGAAAAAAACAAAAAAATGTTGATATTAGAGATGTTGGAAGAGAAGGACATGTTGGACATTCACAAAGCACCCAATCTAAAGAAACGCATAACAACATGGATAGGCAGAGGAAGTGAAATGAAAATCGACTATATTTGGGTCTCAAAGAGCTGGAATAATAGCATCTTCTCATGTAAAGTATATGATGCAGACCAAATAACAGCAAGTCATCACAAAATTATATTAGGAAAGATTGAAACAGGAATGCATACGAGAAAAAATACCTTTGCAAGATTACGGAGAAAAGATAGAGAAACATTAAGTATAGATAGTGACAAAGCGACTGAAGAAGATTGGAATACGTACAAAGGTAGATTAGAAAAAGAGGTTGCTAAAATTAAAGACGACTGCAGTAATATAGATATAGATGAAATATGGGAAAGAATATTGAATTGTATTAGAAGAGCGGCAGGAGAAACTCTGCCTAAAAAGAAAAGAACACCAGAGCTACAAGAGCTACAATTTGAGGATGAAAATCTGAGAATGCTAAAGAAAGATATAAAAAGAATAGCAAAGTGGTGTTCTAAGATAAAGAAGTTCAAGTTTCAAGAAACAGAAGACTCAGAATTAGATCTGTTTATCCTAGAAGAAGGAGCTAAAGGTCTGCTAGAAGATCTAAGAAGCAAACATAGCGAAGCACATATAGAAGGAGAAACGGTATCGTATCAAGATTTGGAAAGTATTAAAAAAGATCTAGAAGTCTGGTGGAAGCTCCTCTTCAAGACATGGCAAATGGAAAAGAAGAAAATAGAAGAAAAACTGATTCAAGAAAATATCGAAAGAAGGTACACAATAGTGATAAGTGACCAAAAGAGAATGATCAACAGTTTGTTAGAAAGACCATACAAAAAATTAAGGATAGACAGTGTAATAGTCGAAACGGATGATAGTGAAGAGGATTTAATACACGAGCCACAAGAGATATTGAAAACAGTGAAAAGCCACTTTGAAAGCCAGTTCCGAAAGCGAAACATACATATAAATAATCTGCCTGATTTCTGAAAAAAAGAGTACGAGCCAATTAAAGAAATAGAAGAGGATTGGTACAAGGAGTTGCTGAAAACAGTAGAAGTGGAAGAGTGGGACATCGCATTAAGCCAGACCAAAAATAATTCAGCACCATGAATAACAGAAATTTCATATCCTCTTCTGAGAAATATTGGGGAAGTGGCAAAAACAATCTTCGTTAATTTTTCAACAGAATGTATAAAAAGCGGTAAAATCCCAAAAAAATGGAAATTAGGTTTACTATACCCAATACCAAAGCAAAAAGAATGGGTATAAGCTAAACAAAGTGTGACCTATTCTGCTCCTAGAAACCTTCAGAAAAACTGTTGTACGTATTGTAAACAATAGGTTAAGCAAAGTCCTGAAAGAAAAAGACATTTTGAAAGGAAGGAATTTTGCAGGACTGCCTGAAGAGGGTACGGCAGCACCAGTACACCTGTTGAATTGCATTTTAGAAGACACAAAAGAGAAAAAGAAGGAACTATGGCAATTCTTTCAAGATATGAAAAAGGCTTTCGATTCGGTCAGCCTAGAAATGTTAGATTTAGCTCTACGACATCTAAAGATTCCAGAAATAACAAGAAGCTTCATAATTGAATTATATAAAAAAAGAGAAATGGAAGTCCTGACGAGTTGTGGTGTAATAGAAAGTTTGAAGCACAGGATGGTATAGACCAGGGTGAGATCATTTCACCCCTGGTCTGGAGAATTTTCTATGATCCTCTGCTGACAGTGATCAAGAAAAAAGAAAAATTGGGATATGAACTACAAGTTGATTGGCCAATAGATCTGAGCTTAAATAAAGTAGAAAGGCTGAGCATGAAAATAGAGGTGATCGCATACGCAGACGACACAACGTATATAGCTAATTCAAGGAATGAGTTAGAGAGTATCATAGAAATCGCAGAACAATTTTATAAAATAAATAACATTGATATAAATAGACAGAAATCAGAACTAGTGGTCATCAACAAAGACAAAAAGGAGAAGAATTATATAGAGATGAAGCAAAAGAGAGAAAAGGTGGTAATGAAAAAAGCAGATGAAGCAACAAGGTTTTTAGGAGTCTGGATATCGTCCAAAGCAGAAAAACGAGCAGCCATGAACTTGGTTAGAAGAGAAGTAGATTCAGTAGCTAAATCACTAAGGAAGAAGAAAGTATTACTTGCACACATAGTATATATGAATAATAGGGTTCTACTACCGAGGATAGAGTATAGAATGCAACATCATATATTACCACGAGATTTGTGTGACAGGTTACAAAGTCCAATGTTCAAGCTAACAAAAAACAAAGCCAACATAGCAAGTACACTAGCAAATGCAGTTCTAACGCACAAGAATATAGTGGGGTTCAAATCAATCTGGCAGAACCAGATAGCGCATCATGTAACAGAGCTGATGGCACAGCTAAATAACCACAAAAAGGTGGGAGATGCAACTTGGCTGAGAATCAGACAGGCCCAATTGGACTGCAAAAGCTCAAAGTGTATTTTGGCCCTAAATAGTGTGCGAATGGACAAAGTACAATTAAAATACAATTTAAATTACAGAATAGTGCAAGAGGCAAGTAGGCTGGACATAAATATAAAGGCTGAAGAAATGGAAAAATCTTTTGCTTTGGCTGGTACAGGAAACGAAATACTAGATCTATTAGAGAAAAGGGATGCAGAGAGTTACTGCAGGGAGAAAAAATTGAACATTTTCATGCTTGAACAAATAATATGCGGTCGAGGAAAACAACTCCTAACCTGGGGTCAGATAAAGTGAATTAGGGGCATTAACCTAGCAGGGAAGAGGCCAAAATGGTTCAAAACTCTCGAGCAGAAAGTTCTGGATGTCGAAGACTGCAGAGTACTTAAGCAAGAATTTTGGGCACATCCAACAAAGAGTCTTGGTATAAAGGTGCGACTAGAGGAAGTTAGTCAGGATCATAGAATAAAGGAATGGGTAGCACTCAAAAGTGAAGGGGGTCGAGTAAGTATAGGAAAAATACAAGACAAGAAAAGTGCAAAGATATACGAAATAGAGCACTGGGCAGAAAAACAAGACTCACAAGAAAAAGGCGTAATTATAGAAAGATACAAGGGATGTAATAGAGGACAAGGTTTGGTGCCATGCAGATACAGACAGCGTTTCAAGAACACAAGACAAGCCATTAGAAGAAACCTTTTGGAAAAGGTAGAAGACCCCAGGGAAAGATATTGGAAATTAGGGATACCGAAGTGTACTTTGGTAGTCAAAGACAAAGATCTGGCAGATGACGAAGTGAACCAAGAAATGGTTTGCAACGCTATAAGGATACAAGGAATAGAAGAAGAAGTAATCGAGGTTAGCATAGAAGGAGAGGAAGTTAAAAAGAAGCTCAAAGAAAAAGCAGAAATCCTAAAGGACGTTAAAGAAGTAACTTTCTTTACGGACGGCTCTTGGATTAACCCAGAAGGTGACCAGGAAAAGGCTAAAATGGGGGGAGGATGGATAGCAATAGGAAACAACTCAAAGAAGGAAGAAACAAAAGCAGACTTCTTTTGTGGCTTAACAAACTGGCCCTCCGCAACAAGAGCTGAACTAGGGGCTATACGATCGGCTCTATTAGCTGCACTGGAAAACGCGAAGGTCACTGTAGTAACAGATAGTGCAGCAGCTATCCAAGCAATAAAAAAAAAGCAGTGACATGAACAAATTAAAAGAATGCTTTAAGATCAAGACAGAAACATGCTACTAAGTATTCAGAAGATTAAAAGCTTGAAGAACTTGGATTTGCGGTTCAAGAAAGTGAAGGGACATAGTAATATTTTAGAGAATGATACAGCAGACGGCTTAGCAAAGAAGGGAGCTAGAGAAGGTTCAATGTTAGAGTTTAAAGATCCATGGGGAAGATTCACAAAGGCAATACTTAGGTGGAAAAATTTAAGAAGAGATAATGAGATTAGAAGTAGTGTAAATAGAATAGCTTTAGCAATAGTAGATATAGAATGGGCAAACTTGAGAAGCAGTAAGTGTTGGATAGAAAAAGAGGAGAGAAAAATAAAATAGTTTGGAAAGAAACTTGAAAAGACATAGGGAATTTTGAGGAGGGTAATTGTACAGATAAAGGAAAAAATAGAGATTGGATATTTCAGGTCAAGTGTCTAAATGAAGCCTTACCAACGATGGATAAACTTAACAAAAGGAACCCAGACCTGTATGAATCTAGCATATGTATCGCATGTGGAGCCGAGGAAGAAACTCAAGATCATCTAGCGACCTGTCAAGAGTATCAAACATCTTGGAACAGAACAGAAGAAGAAGTTAGTGAGGCAATATGAAAAGAGGCCTTCGATGATACGAACAATTTAGAAGAAGCTAGAGAATCAATAAGAGATGAAGTTTTTGGTACAAATCAGAGAGAAAAATTCGAAGCGAGAGAAGAATTAATGAGGGGTCTTCTGTCAACAGAGAGAAAAGAAAAGTTGGAAAATCTCGTTCAAAATGGCAAAAGAAACAAATTTAGTGGGTACGCTACTTGACAGTTTTAGTGAGATTTTCCGCAAGAGGATATGGAGCCAGAGATGCAACCTAGTCGCAGACTGGGAATAAGGCCACGGTATAGAAAGATCTGATAAGAGAACAAAAATGTCAGAAAAAAAGAAAACGAAGAGAAATAAAATTGGACCAAATAAAGAGAATGTGAATCCAAGCACTTCGAAAATTGAAAAAGAAGAACACTCAATAAAGCGCTTGGAGGAAAGAAAAGTTAAGGGAAAAGGAAAATCGAAGCCTGACATTAAATTGAAAGAGCTCTTTGAGAACAATGTGAAGGCATGGATAGGAGAAAATGTGAAACCGGCCTGGTCCTCTTGGACGAAGCCGTTTCATAAAAACAATAGGTAATCCTGACATGGCATTCGATAGCCTATTGGTGAACTCGGGAAACAAGTCCTTAGCAAGTTAAGGACCCCAGGGGAGATGAAAAATTGGAATGGCAGGTCGCACCTGGGTACAAAAGTATCGAGTGAGTCTTTGTTTGGTTAGGTAACATCTAGATATTAGACACATTGTGTATTCAATATTCTTGAACCTTAATAAATAAAGGCAGGATCGCCAAAAAAAAATAATAAATCATTTTTTTTAAAAAAATGTACTTGTATATATGATAAAGTTTTCTGTAGTCAATAAAATTCTGAGTTATACAAAATAGTTAATTTTGATTGATTATATCATATGATCATCATATGATTTTTTGTAAACAAATAGTGATACCCAATCTTCAGGTACAAGTTTCTTAGTAAATATTATAAACAGTATTAGTGGGTTTTAGAAGGCTAGCAAATTAAGTAGAAAATATAGATTTTATTTTAAATTATGATCTGCAACATTTATTAATTATTAGTATTTATTTAGTATATAGAATTTTCAAGCAATTATCTTGATATAGCTCACTAGCCATTACCAGAATTGTACATTTTGGCTGTCCAAAACCTTTTTTGTCCTTGTTTATATCCAATATGTCCAAATAACAAAGATTGTCCAAAGCTTGTTCAGGCTTTAATAATTAGTAAATTTGTCTAAAAATTATATAATTATATATTTTTTTAGGTGCTAAACACATTCTAGTTAAAATTAAAATAGGTTACCTTAATAAAATTTCAAATAATTTTACTTTATTTTGTTGTCTAAAATTGTTTCAAACTACTGTCCAAAGCTGTTTCATAACAATACTGGCCATTACTATCATAATTAATTTTATTGGATTTGTGGCACAAAATTAAATTTTATATTTTACTTGTCAAAGTAACTCTACAAAAGATATTTTCATATTTTTTTACTAATCTTAACAACATAGAAATCATAATAATTTTTATGCAAACTATCCTTTTGGAATGGAATTTTTTATAGAACAAATAGTAGAAATCACAATAATTTCAATACAAACAATCTCGATCTTAACAACATATTGTGTTCGCTGAGATGAGAAGTTCAGTAACAGAATTTTTTATTGTAATTCATAATAAAAATCAAATTTTGATGCAAACTAATCAGCCTTACCCAGTATATATTGCATTAACAGGTTAGTCATATAGCAAAATTTTTACAGTAATTTATTATCTTAACCACATACTTGGTTACTGGAATATAGAGCAAGTCATAGAAATCATGATAATCAATACAATCTAAACCTAACTACTGTGTGAATTAAAAACGATAATAGAAATCATGATAATTTTAATGCAAATTAACTCATCCCTAACTGCATACTGTAAAGTATCAGTATCACAATATTTAATACGTATGATAATTTTAATGAAAATTAACTCATCCTTAACTGCATACTGTAAAGTATCACAATATTTAATACGTAAGTTTTTTAATAGACAGTAACTCACTAATACTAAATAAAATGTATACTGCTTTGTACCATCTATTGTGCTAATATAACCATATCGCAATCGTAATATATTTATCTATTAGATTTATTTAATTCTTATAATGTTATTTAAAATCTTAAATGTATACAAAAAATTTTATTAATTGTTAATAATTAATTAGCATTGTGTAAATGTAAATTTGAATAGCTTTATTTAAAAAATATACTTTATTCTTACTCATTGAATTAGTGCCAAATAAAATAAATACTTAAATAATAGAACGTTTATTAAACTCAATATTTAATAAGTTATATACCTTATGTATATATACTATTTTATTCACCTTAATCTAGTACGGATTTAAGAAAATTAATTATTTAAAATAAGAAAGCACACACATATTTTGCTATTAATTTATTTTTATTTTTACTCATGATATAAAGAACGCTTAATAAATATATTCGTTTAAATATTTAAATTGAACTATTTAATTGTTTTACTATTTAATTTCTTTTAGTTTGCGAATATCAAAAACATTTGTTAATGAATGTTAATATAAACTATTCAAGTTTATATATTTAATATATTAAATTTCATATATAATAATTTATTATGTTATATTATTATAAAGAACGATTATTCAATAAATCTGAAACATGAAGCAATCTCAAGTTCATTTCGTAAAAAAATATATTTCACTGACTGTTCCTTTTACAGACAAGCCTTTTTTTTTTTTATGAATTGCACTATCTTTAAATCTAATTCTATACCTAACCCTAACGACAATGACTAGAATTACATTGTTAAATGAGCTGCTAGTAAAATGAAATATCTACAAGACAAGCATGTCTATGAATCAATAGTCTGTAAAATAACTATTAATCATTTGTGAACTAAATTGTCTGTGAAGAAATTGTTAGTGAGTTGATCAAAACTGAATTTATTTATCTGTAAACTTAGGGATTGGAACCGCTAAAATTTTTCTTAATCGTTTAATCGTTTAACCGTTTAACCGTCTAATTTGGCCGGCATTAAAATAATTCCGGCCTACGACCAACATAATTCTGCCCGGAACTATAGAGCAATTTTTAAACGGTTAAACGGTTCCAATCCCTATGTAAACTATTATTTATTCCGATATATAATATAAACTAGACTATTTACTCATCAACATAACCGTGTATCACATGAACAACTCTCTTAGTAAGATCCTTTACCCTTGTTACATTTAAAAATATATCGATATCGATAAGGGAGTATTGTGTACAAATGGGATTAACGTATAATAAAATAGGTACATTTATTAAAAATAAAGAAGCTTGATTCTAATATGTTTGTATATATTGGTAATCTTAGTTGATTCAAAGCATAAATTGTGAAATAATGCTTCGAACACAATCGATAGTTGCAATGATATTTGCCTGGAAAAAAAACAGAAGTATTGTAGTAAGTTTATAAAGGTATGTCTATGAAATTCCTATCTAAATAAGAGGAATAATTACTATTTTTAAACATTCTTTATTTTATTCATGTTTATTATTTAATAGGTGAATACAAAAATTATTTTCTAATACTGTAAAATGCTAAGAAAGAAAATTGTCGTTTATCATCAGTGTGGAACATTGCTATTTCGGTTACATAACACCAGCGATGATTCACAAAATATAGCATCGTTAGAGACGGGACTACGGATGTTAAAAGTTCAATTGTAACATATTTTGATCTATTAAACCAATTTTGATTCTTTATAAATCATTGAATGCGACAATTAAGTTTCACGCATTGGTAGTCCCATTACTAACATCGCTTTATTTTAAGAATTATCAAAAGTCGAAAAGTATTCTAAGATAAATAAATTAAATGACAATCATAAACTTGTTAATATATTAAACCAATGTTTAAGTGATTCAGTGTTTGAACAGATACAGTTATCGAAAGATTATGATCGTGGAATGGTCATCTATTCACTCAAGTCATATATGATATTAGTGTTCAAAAATTATAAATAAGAAATTGTTATCATCGCATCTCGTTCAATGATTATAGCATCAGAAGGTGATCATTGGTCGTCAAAACATCAATGTTAAATATAGTACTCGGACGTTTCTTGAAACCTTTTAATTTGTATACAAACGGTTCTGATAATTTCACCGACAACTTAGTTCGCCGACAATTAATCTAAAACAAGAATATTTTATTAACAGTTAATCACCGACAGCTCATTTCACAATGCGATTCTGGACATTGTCGTTATGGTTAGGGTAGAATTAGAATTAAGGTTATAAAAAAGAGCTTGTCACTGTTAACTTGTCGATGAAGTGTATTATCGGTGATCCGTATACAAAAGTCTCCGCAATCGATGGGAGATAATATCACTATGATAAAATAATTTTCGTTATTCTCTGAATTTGTGGTGTAAAATAATAATTTATACTTTTCCAAGACGTAAAGTTTAGCTTTTGTTCCATATTTAATGATGTTACACATTTCACATTTCGGATCTGAACACTTTTTCATATAGATGCATAGTTATTCGGCGAAAGTGGCTTTAGTCTTAATTTCTTCTCATAATACGTATTGAAGTTTAAGGATAGAGGATACATAGATCATTTATCATATGATTTTGGTGGTCCAATTTTTTTCTTTTTAAAATTAAGAAAATTTTTATTTAACAAATGATTTTAAATTCATAATAAAGGTTGTAAAATAGACTTTTCTGATTCTAATGGTAGTAAAATCAGTAATATTGGTTAAATATTTACTGAGAAACATGTACCTGAAGACTATTTGTTTACAAAAATCATATGATGATCATATAATGTAACCAATCAAAATTAATTAATTTGTATAACTACGGAGAATTTGGATTGACTATAGAGAATTTTACCATATATACAAAATATTTTTTTAAAAATATTTTATTATAAAATTTATATTATTAGAAAGAGCATGTTTTAATCTACAAATTCAAAAATTTTAACAAAAATTAAATATTATTATAAAATGTTTTATTAGTAGCATTTTTCTAATTTCTACATAAAATTATTTGTACTACCAAAATCATATGATAAGTAATCTATGTATCCTCTACCCTTAAAGAAGTTATTTTCAGAAATTAATTGCTGTTAAGTTGATTTATTATTGCTAAATAACTTACTAAATTAATATATCCCAATCGTCTAATTAAATTCAATAAATTTTAATTTTTTTTCGGACTGGATATATGTTAAAATATATGTTTATGTTTAAGGGTACTAAATATAATCAGACATATGTATGTGCCCACGCTGATTCAATCTAACATTAACAATGGGCTGCTTAATGGTTTAAGGGATGATCGGTAAGAGTTACGAATTAAGTAAATTAAAAACTTTATTTATAGAAGACGCTTTTTCTTTTTTTTTTTTTTTACTAAATTGTAATAGTTTGTTAAGTATGATTAGCGTCTTCTTTATATTTCTGCTTGTATAACATTACCCTCTAAATAGGATAGCTATTGTAAAGATTTCATTAACATTTAAAGTGCTGTACACTTACAGCATTTAAGTTGTTACTTTAGGGACAATTTATCGATACATTATCAAAATGATGTTTAATAATTAAAGAGGTGTTTGAAATATTGATCGAAAAACTTTATTGCTAAAATTAGGAGGAGATTAGTATGAGGATATATTATTCAGGGTAATATATCATAATATTAACTCCTCATCACTAATTGTTAATCGTTAGTATCCTTTATTATCGCCATATTTTCAATATTATTAACTCCTCATCACTAATTGTTAATTGTAAGTATCCTTTATTATCGCCATATTTTAAATATTATTAACTCCTCATCACTAATTGTTAATTGTTAGTATCCTTTATTATCGCCATATTTTCAATATTATAAATAGAAAAAGTTATCTTCAACAATACCAACATATTCATTCTTTTCTTCTTAAACATTCGGATTTTTTTTTTCAATGAATATTTTCAAATCTTTTACCAAATTTCTCTCACCTAAACCAAAAAAAAGTTGCAGTACTCCAGGATGTATGAAACCAGCTTATATTGATGAGCATGGCAATATATATCCAAATTGTGGACAAACTTGTGGCAATGTCATTATAAAAAATTCTAAAACACACATATCTTCTAAATTAAATAAACTTTTTCCTTCTATAAGGGTTCTTTCTGAAAAAGGTTTAAATTATGAAAAAATTCAAAATGAATTCCTTAAATCGATGAAATACGTCAAAATTATAGCTATTGTTCGTATTAAAGCATTACAGGAAAAGCGCATCAAACGTTCAAAACTGAGGTGTGAAATGGCAAAATTTATTGACCAAGATCCCAAAAGAATCAAATATAGTTTGTATTATGGAACTCGTGCAAACTGTGATCCAAAAAAGGTTTTGAAAAATAAGAAGATATGTTCAGATCAAAAATGTGAAATGTGTAGTATCATTAAATATGGAACAAAAGCTAAACTTTTACGCCGTGGAAAAAGTATGAATTTAATAATATTCTATAATATAAATTCAGTGATTAACAAAAATTAATTTTATCATAGTGTTATTTACTCGCAGACCGTCGATTGCGGCAACTTCTGCATACAATAAAACGGCTCCACACGAACATCCTAGTACTATACTAATTATTGATGTTTTGACGACTAACGATACATCTTCAGATGTTGTAATTGTTGAGCGAAATGCGGTATATATTTAGAAAATTTCTTTTTTCGTAATTTTTGAATACTATTATCATATAATTCTTTAATGACTTTTTGTCGACTTAATGAATAGATGACGATTCCACGTTACCTTATCCTATATGAGTATATTTGAATCGCATATAATAATATTACCAACGACTGTATTTGTTTCATGTGCTGAATCATGTAAGGTGGCTTAATATCTTATAAATTTATTAAGAATAATATTTAGTTTGTTGCAAAACCTTAGAAAAATTTTAATATTTGGTAAGATTATTATTGATTATTGCCAAATTTAATTTTTCACAAAAAAGCTTTGATAGGACTAAACAAAGTTTTAATAATTTTTACAATAATAATAATATATATATATATATATTTTTTTTGATTCATCGTCGATGTTATGTAACGTGCAATCAAGCGTGTTCTAATTAGAGTAGTGATGTATCACATTAATGACAAGAACATTTTTCTTTTTTTGTTTATCAGTAAACTTGAATAGTTCATCTTAGATTTATTTAATGTATTATTAACTCGCTTGGACATGTTTTTATTAAATAAATTGATAACGTTATTGAGAGATACAGATTATATACAATCTTTTTTTTTTTTTTTTTTTTTTTTTTTTTTTTTTTTTTTTTTTTTTTTTTTTTTTTTTTTTTTTTTTTTTTTTTTNTTTTTTTTTTTTTTAGCTATTAGATAAAAAATATATATACTGTAAAACAATAATAAAACTATCGAGTGTTAAATACTTGTAAAAAATTTATTGGCCTCTTCACTTTATGTCAATTGATTCCGCATCATTTTCATACATAATAATATCTGGATGCCTTAATTACTACAGTAGTTAGTTTTTGAGGTATAAAAACTATAGTGTTCAGCACCTATATAAGAAATTTTTGTTTACTTTATTGCCTGATGATGATAAATTCTAATTTTATTATTTCGCAAACTTCATAAAATAAACATGCGCGAATATAATATTAAATATAAAAGTAATTTAATGCAGTATGTCACATCGGGTACTATAAAGAATCTTCGAGACTAAAAGTACGGAAAATTAATCGTAAATTATCACTGTATATTTTTTTTTTGAAGATATTATTCTTTGCCTCAAAATGTCTGATTCCATATGCTATTTCGTGATTAGTGATGTATTTAATAATGAAAATTTTTAGGTCAACATTAGATGAGTGATGCCACGCTTAGAAATTTCATTCTCTCGTTGGCACTAATATGAATATATCAAAGATTTAATTTTTTTTTACATTGCACATAACTGAAAGAATTACAAGGCACTCTCTTATAGTGAAGTGATCGGGCTGTGAGGTATTCTTCACTATATCGAGAGTTTATAAGTAATTTCACGAGAGCTCACTATAACGAGAGTGATTTGTATTTATTTTTTCTAATTTTTATTTATCGATTATATAATATCCCATTTATTGTTAAATATAAGTGCAATTACTGAAAGTTCTAAATACAAAGAACCAAAATTTTTTATTAAAAACTCTGAAATATTTTTTTCTTCGAGCTAATCTTTTTTTTTTTTTTTTGCTAATATTTAAAAAAAAATAACAATATTTTCACAAAAGCTTTAGTAAAAATATTTTCGCCTTTAAAACCAAATTTATTATTAAAATTGTTGTTTATAAAAAAAATTTTTTTTTTACAGATCTCCCTCAAAACGAAATTAGTTTAATATTTTAAAGAAATTAAAGGATTATTCTTGCGAAAAGCCTCTACTAATGCTTTTAATTCTTCAATGTTGAGTAGACTGTAATCAATATCTAAAGTAGTTAATGTAGTGTTTACACGAAGAGCTTCTACTAATGCTTCTCCTCCTTCAAAATCAAGTTGATCAAAACCGATAAATAAAGATTTCAAAGTAGTATTCGTATAAAGGGCTTTTGCTAATGCTTTTATCCCTCTAGAATCAATTTGATTATCTCCAATACATAAAGTTGTTAAAGAAGTATTTTTACAAAGTGCTTCAGCTATTGCTTCAGAACCTTCAGAACCGAGTTTATTACCATGAATAGACAATGATGTTAGAGTATTATTTTTGCAAAGAAACTTTGCTATTGCTTTTCCTCCTTTAGGACCAAGAGAATTCCAATCAAGATCTAAAGAAGTGAGTGCAGTGTTCTTACAAAAAGTTTCTATTAACTTTTCATCTTCTTCAAAATTAAGTTTATTTACCGAAAGATTCAAGGATGTTAAAGTAGTATTCTTGCTAAGAGCTTCTATTAATATTTCCCATTCTTTAAAACCAAGATTATTATTAGAAAGAGTTAAGGATGTTAGAGTAGTGTTTATATAGAGTGCCTCTTTTAATGCTTTCATCCCTTCAGTTCCTAATTGATTATTGCCAAGATTTAAAGAATTTAAAGTTATATTATTACAAAGACCTTTTGCTAATGTTTCTACACCCTCAGAACCAAGTTGATTACCATAAATAGATAATGACGTTAGAATATTATTCTTGCAGAGAACTTCTGCTAACATTTTACCACATTTAAAACCAAGAGAATTAAAAGAAAGATCTAAAGAAGTTAAAGTGGTATTCATATAAAGAGCTTTTGATAATTCTTTTACTCCTTCAAAATCAATTCGATTACTTCCAATATCTAAAGAAGTTAAAGTGGTATTTTTACAAAGTGCCTCTGCTAACGACTTTACTCCTCCAGAACCAAGTCGATTTTGACGAAGGGATAAAGAAGTCAAAACAGTATTCTCATAAAGAAACTCTCCTAATGCATTTCCACTCTCAGAGCAAAGAAAATTATAACTAAGATTTAAAGAAACTAGTGTATATTTTTGCAGAGTGCTTTTATTAATACTTTCAATTCTTTAAAGCCAAGTTTATTATTAGAAATATCTAATGAATTCAGTGTAGAATTTTCATAAAGAATTTCTGCTAATAATTTACTTGCTTCCAAATTATTAATATGAAGTTTTAAAGAGGTAATAGAAGTATTTATATGAAGCTTTTCAAATATCCTTTTATTACAAATAGGTTCATCAATGTTTAAATGTTTAAGCCTTTTACTTGTTCGTAAAAACATTGAAATTAAAGAACATTTAATGGCATTTACATGCTCATCAAATTCTTGATAAAAATAGCCATAATCATCATAACTATAATCATCATAATAATAAATATATTCTTCATCCCAATCTTCTTTATATCCTTCTTTATAAAGCCAATTTTTAACTCCATCTGTATATCTATCTTTTAAATAAAATCCTACATATGTGGCAAAATTTGAATATTCAAATAATAGTTTTTGATAATTTGGTAATTTAATTTTAAAATGTTGTAATAAGGCTTGTTCTTCAACGTTTAATGCTAAAAGATATATTCTTATAAGTCTTAAATCATCAATATATTTTGTTGGTTCACTCCACAATATTGGTATAATAATTCTACACCAGTGGCGGTTTACGAGAAGGCATGAAAATAAGGTTCTATATTTAGTATGAAAGTTTTTAAATATTTCTAAAAGACATTCGTCCGGTAGTAATGTAATCATTTTAAAAAGTTTAGTACGAACGTACTGTACGTACGCACAAAAAAAAGAAAGAGAGAGAGAGAAAGAAAATGTAAATGAAACGTGGTGGAGCGGAGTACATGTTTATTGATCAGTTAGGTGGCACAGTGTTTCTTGTATACAGTACCTTATCTGATAAGGGAATAGCCGTTTATTACGTAATTTCAAGAGGGGGATTAGCAGTCTATCACGTCTATATCATATAAAAAAATTATGATAGGTTGTTAATTAGATCATGGAGGGAAGAGGGTGCATAACCTTCAAATAAAAAGAAATTACCTATCAGTATGTGCATACTTAAAACCAAGATTTTTGTGATTATATAATTATTAAGAAATTATAATATTTTTTATTATGTGATATAAACGTTGGTAATAAAATTTAAAATTGACGTTAAGGCAACTATCTATAGTATATTTTAGTAAACCCGATTATTAATATCTGTCAAAATTTGCCAAACTTTATAAAATAATCATGTGAACATTCTGTACAGGCAAATTTCCTTGCGAATTTCTGATAATTGCACTTTTTTTGGACTATCATATAAAATTTTAATTTAGGATATCTAATGATATAAGCAAACTGAATCACTTATCAAGGACTTTCTGCCTATTGTTTTGAAAGTGCATATGGGTCTTGAATCCTTTAAATTCTTATTTTTTAGAGCCTTCAAAAACCACATAAATATTTCACGTAAAAAAAGTAGCATAACTGAAGTTCTTTTTTATTGGTTATCATATCAGATGATTAATATTTTCATACGTGTCGTTAGCATTAGTGAATAAGACTATCTGTTACGTATAATGCTGTAGACCTGGTACCGTATTAGGTATAAAACCTTTTTACATTATAATTCGAATTAGTTTTGACATAACAAATCATTTATCGCTTAAACAATCGAAACGATGTTTTATTTACTTTTTGAATACCCGGAGAATACTCAACATCACGAAATTTATTGTTATAATAATAATTATTATTATTATCAATATACTTTTTAAATTAAAGATATTTTGTATTAGTAAATATTGGCCAGAATTAAGTTTAATTTAGTCCAAGATTAAACTAATTTTTTTTTAATGTCCAATAAAAAAAGCTACTATGTTCAATCAAAATTATTTGGACAATTGGACATTGTTCAAATGTCCAAATGTCAAATTGTCCAAATGTCCAATATTATAACATGCCATCCCTGGTGGCACATATGGAGTAACATTATTAAAACAGCAGCAAGCATACACATCCAAAATATTCTAGTAGCACCAAAGCAATATTATGCCTTATCATTTAAAGAAACAAACCCACACAAAGTTCTTACGGATATAAATAGAATCATAAGACTATTAAATAAGTTAGTAACCCCAATAGGGATGTTAATGGAGTGCTCCAAAGTGGTGTGGTGCATACTCTGGCAGAGTATCCCTTAACACTACACCATACTGAATTATGAATCAGAGCATACTCCAAAGTGTAACCCAGAGTATAACCCAAAGTAT
This sequence comes from Gigaspora rosea, assembly GCA_003550325.1. Classification (NCBI taxonomy): domain Eukaryota; kingdom Fungi; phylum Glomeromycota; class Glomeromycetes; order Diversisporales; family Gigasporaceae; genus Gigaspora; species Gigaspora rosea. The sequence goes on along the minus strand of QKWP01000001.1, from coordinate 933,462 downwards.
AACCAGAGTACAATGTGCTAAGCACTATGTAATACTCTGGAGTTTATAATACCATATTTTCTGAATATATGCTACTTATTTGGGGAAATACGGTAAAAAATATATATATTTTTTTTCGTTTTATAACCGAGACCAGGCTCTTTATTCTTTATTAGTTAATATTATTAATACATGCAGGGAAGATAATATATAGTTTTTAACTAAGGGAATGAAAAAAACTCGGGCTTCACTATTGCCTCCCGCTACTTTAGATCTTTACCCGTGGCCTAAAGTTAGCTATTAGGTTATTTCACAACAACCGACAGACTTCGAAATAAAAATTTTAACATAAAACCCTAACCAACAATGGCCCAGGTCCCATTATGTTAAACGAAAAAAAAAAGTAGTCTAAGTGACCCGACTACTAAACCTAAAATACTCGGGAACTTTCTAAAGTGTTTCTCCTAAGACCTCAACCGACAGTCCACGTGATTTGTTTCCAAGCCACTCGTGACGATAAATCCAACTTCATGGGTGCCTTCCCGATTTGGACGGAGTAAACACTGCCGATCTTTTGGAGGGGGTACGGCAAAATGCCCACTTTTCTGAAAATTCTTCGAAAAAAAAAAATCGATGGCACCAGTTCTTCACTTGTAATAGAAAAAGGAGTGTTGTCCTTCCCGTGTAAGTCCAATATCTGACAGGGAACCAACCGGAGTCTTCTTAGTTTGGTGAGTGATAAACTCTGAGCTTGTCGGCAGGTAGTCTATGAACTTTACCTCTAAACGACAAGTGCCGGTGGTGCGGTGAGTGATAAACTCTGGGGCTACTAGCAAGATACTCAATTAACTGTATCCCTAAATAATAGCTGCCAACTGCATGTGTCTTCCAGTTTTCCTTCTGTTTTCTTCGTAACTTCACTTCGGAATTTTAGCGATTTTGTTGGTACAAGTGATCGGCGGATAGAGTTGCGGAAGATCTTTTAAAAAATATATATATAATAATACTTCGGAGAACAATACATTTTGTATTGGTAGTATTATCTAGAGCAATTACTGTATGTGTCTGAAATTAAGCTACCTTTTTTGGCCAAAAAATTACACGAAAAATCGTAAAGTAGCTTATTTTCGAAATATATAGCATTTTTTGAAAAATTGAAAAACGTACTAATAAATTTATCCAAATAACACCAAATTTTTACTGTAGGTGTATTTTGATGCGCTGAACAACTTTACTTAATCGACTTTTTGAAGTTTACTTAGTAAAAAAAAAGTTTTATATATAGCAACTGCTAACGAATTTTTTAAGATTTTTAAAAAAAATCAGGGGGTAGCTTATTTTAGGTAGTAGCTTATTTTCGGGCATATACGGAACTCCTATTAATAATATTTTAGTAATCCGAGTTGGTGTCATGTATAGACCACACCAGTATGGAGTGGGTTATACTCCACAGTTATTCTGGAGTACCTTACTTCATTAACATCCCTAAACCCCAAACAAGACAGATGATATTAAAGAAAAAATAGAAAAATGACTAGCAGATATCAAAGAAAAAGGCATTTAGCAATTAACTGAATGGGATCTATCATCAATAGTAAAAGATAAAATAGAACTAACCAAGAAATTTAAGGAGTGAAGGACAATAATATGGAAAGCAAGAAACATGAAGAAAAATGCAGAGCAACAAGAAAAGATCAAATTCTACATTAAACGAAAACATGACAATTTTAAAGATAATATAAAGAGAATAATAGATAGTATTTTGAAAACAAAAAAAGATAGAGTAACTTTTGATAGGATAGTTGAATTCAATCAGGAGATAACAGATCCAGTTGAAATAAAAAATAAAGTGAAAGAACATTTTAGAAAATGGACAAGCAGTAATTCGAAAAATAGTGTTTTTAGGAAGAGTAGAAGGAGTATTATACTCCAAAAAAAGAAATAGCAAATAACATATATGAGCCCTTGTTACAAACGATAACTGTCGAAGAATTAATAGAAGTAATAACCAATGCTCCAAATAAGAAAGCGACAGGACCATCGGGTATCTTGAATGAAATATTAAAAAGACTACCAGAAGTTGCTATTAAAATTCTGACTGAAATACTGAATGGATACATAGTAAAGGAGGAAACACCAAAACAATAGAGTGTAGAAAATATTTGGGCAATCCAAAGAAAGAACGCTATAATAATGATCTAAACTACACTAGGCCTATAACCCTAATTGAACATATATGTAAATTGTTCACAAAAATTCCAATGAATAGGCTAAATAGTGTTCTATTAAAAAAAGAAATACTATTACCATACAACTATGTGGCCCTTCCTCTCCAATTAACAGAAGAACTAATAAGGAAATTAAACAATATTCTAGAGGAAGCAAAGATAGAAAGAAAGGAATATTGGCTACTGCTTCAAGACATGTCCAAGTCCTATGACTTGGTGCACATTCCAATGCTAATAAAAGTGATAAACATACTGAAGATACCCAATAAGTTTATCAACTTGATAACTTTTATATTAATGAATAGATATAACAAGGTTTTAACAGATTTGGGTCAAACAGAGTTCTATAAAGTAGAAGATGAGGTGGACCAAGGAGAGACTTTTCTCTAACCCTATGGAAAATATATTATGCCCAATCATAGATAGGATCGCAAAAGAATTTTAGAGATATGCAATTAGCATTCAAGTAAAAAATAAAATAGTTAATATGAAAATGACAGTACTAGCATACATGGATGATACATCTTGGATAGCGCAATCAAGAGAGGATATAAAAAAAATAATTAAAACAGCAGAGTAATTTTACAACTTAACAAACATTAAAGTAAACCCTACTAAGTCTCTGTTGGTAACAAATATAAAAGACAAAACCTATACAGTTAAATGTAGGAGAAAGATAAAGAACATAGATGAAAGAAAGCATTCAAATATTTAGGAGCTTGGTTTACACAAACACGTTCATTAAAGAGTGCACCAAAAGAGCTGGAATGAATAGAAGCTTGAACAAACTCTCATTGGCATTCATAACAGAAAAATAGCAATATATTTGATAAATGTTGTCATTCTACCAAGAGCAACATATCATATACAAATTTTTATTTAACAGATAGCTTGATAGAAAAAATTAATAGTAGATATACAATTATGTGCCCTTGTGGTTAAGTTTATTGCATCTTGTTCCCTATTTTATGCAACTAGATAAAAAATATATATATATATTTCGTTTTTCTCTACCTATAGATTCCACACACTATGAACACTTGAAGGGGTACCTCAAGACGAAATATTCGCCGCACAGACTAGATGAAGAACAAAAGAAGAAATTAGTCAAAAAGAGTGGATTTTTTAAAGTAAAAGAGGGTTTTTATATAAAAAGAACAAAAAGAAGAAAGGAAATTTGATACAAGTCTTACAACAATATAAGGTTGACCCAGTTTAGTTCTTAGTTCATACGCACCCACTTTTGGATGAAGGTAATATTTGAGAAAATTTGTAACACCTATTTTTGGCCCAAATGTATCAAAACATATGGACGTATATACAAATATGTGAAACATGCCAGAAAAGGAACAAACCCTACATGCAAGACCCCTTGTATCTGATTTCTGTTTCTACCCCTTTTTATTGAATAGGAGTAGATTTTGTTGGCCCCCTCCCTCATACATCCCGATTGAAATGGTATATATTAGTAGTAATCAATTATATGACACATTGGCCAGAAGCACATGATGTAGAAAAAGCTAATACATCGATGGTTGCTGAGTTCTTGTATAATAATATAATCTGCTGCTACGAATGATCAAATTTTATCAGACTGTGGTATCCATTTCCGCAATGATATGAATCAGTTGTTGTTGGAAAAATTAAAGGTGAACCAAAAATTTTTAACCCCCTACCACCCCTGAACTAACAGTCTGGTCAGTGTTAATTTTTAATTTAAAATTTACTGTGCGGATACTGTACAATTCATAAACTTTTATATGCGGCAAATACTAAGAAAATGTTGCAACCGTGCGCACTACTTATAAAATAACAATTATTTCTGTGCAGCATCCGCAAATCTACTGAAAAAAGATATGAGCAAATTTTTGTTTATGTGCACTGCACACAGTGTGCACAGTGAAAAATAATCACTGGGCCTGATAAAACATTTCAATAGAACATTGTGTGAGGCCTTAGAAAAATTAGAACAAACCATAGTTGACTGGGATTTGATATTCCTCCATCTTCTTTGCATACCGCACTGCCCAAAATTCGACAACAAAAATGAACCTGTTTTTCTTAGTATACAGTTGAGAAGCTAGACAATTCATCCACCCAAGCCAGACCGAAAAAGGGTTAGAAGGAACAATTTTCAATGGACTTTTGAACTAGTCAATATAGTATCTATAATACAAGGCAAATCTATAGAAAATGTCTACCTGTAGCAGATAAAAGCAAAATGTACCACAATTAGAAGTACCACCTTAGCGTCAGATTTGATATAGAAAAAAAAACCTATTAGAAGATGCAGGTAAAAGGTACTCCCACAGTCACAAATTAAGCCCAAAATGTAAAGGCCCTTTTTTTGTTCATGAGAAAATGCCTAATGATGCCTACAAGTTAAGGACCTTAGAAGGAAAAGTAATCTCCTCATTTATCTTAAGTCATCTTAAATAATATTATAATCATTATAATCAAATTACAATAATAATTATAAAAAAAAAAGAGGTCAGTTGCGACAACCATATGCGGGGTTAAAGAGTGTATGACTAGAAAAACTTTGTGAAAATGTAGGTGTGATTTTTTTTTTCTTTTTAGTTTTATTTGTTTGTATTAAAATCAGTTTTTGAGTTTTCTGTATGCTAAGCGAAGATTTTTTATTCTTCCAATTGTTTAGACGTTTTTGATATAGAATCAATTAAATTTTTTTTGTTTGATTTGCTGTGTTAAAATAAAATTAATGAAGTTTTTTGTTGTGTAAGCTGAACGATTGTTGTTAACTCACTTTTTTTTAAGTTTCTTTTGTCTTTTAGTTTAGTTTTAATTTACCAAAGAGAAAAAAAATTGAAGAATAGAAAATAGAAATGGTGTAAGATATTTTTCATAGGACGTAAAAAACTAATGAGGGGTGAATTGTTAGGAGTGGTCCAAAATCCCGTGACAATCAAATTTTATGGAAGACCAAAAGAGTCGCTAGCAACCATGTGACCTGTAGATCAAAGTCCAGTAACACATGTGATCCATATAGCTGCGCCATCTAAAAAAAAAAACTTTACTGCACCTGGTACTGCGCATGGTTCCCATGGTCCTATAACCAAGCCCATGCCCTAAGCCTCAATTTTAAAGTGTTCCAGATCTTGATCTGATCTTTCTTCAATCTTCTTTTTCTTACTGATTTCTTCGTGATTAATGGCAAAGCTTTTATTCAAAACACTTTAATGATAATAAGGCGACAAGAGAATAATTAGCCCTTTGTTTAACAACTTGGTTCTGTTATAGAAGAATGGCGAAAAAGGGGAAAATCATTAAAATTGTGATTTTAAAATTAATTTTTTGCAAGGCCAAATCAGGTATAGCATGAGGCTGTGCTATCATTTTCACGAAAAATTAAAGGCAGTAAAATTAAATGCATACACTCATAATAAAAATTAGACCAAATCAGTAGTTAATTGAAAAAGGTATAAAACAATGGTGTGATATTCTTTCCTTCTTTTCTTTCAAATTCCTTTTTTTTGTTTTTTTAAAAATTTTTATAAATAGATTCAAAATTTAGCTTAGAAAAAAGGTGTGCATCCAAGTTGTAAAGAATTAAAAAAATAATAAAGACCAACTTTTGTATTGTTAATCTAAAATTTACTTTCATTTTCGTGTTGTCCTGCTTCCCGTAACATGCCTGATAAGCTTTATCTTGCCAAATCAAACTGCCTCTCTTTATTAGACTTGTTATGAGGTCCTGTATGTCTGTGTTTTTTTTTGGTTTGTAATTGGTTGTTCATTCATATCACATGCCCAGTGCCTTTGATACTAGTTAAAATTTATTCCTGTGATCTGCATGACAAATTGTGTGACTGTTAATAGTCTTATATTGTTAATTTTATGCTTTGCATAACACAGAATTAGATAATTTGGGTTGGAAGTTAGATTTTTCTATTGGTCCTATTGGACAATTCAGAATAGCTAAGGTCTTATTAGTTGATACTAGAGTAATTTATAGAAAAATTAAATAGTAAAAATAGAATAATTTGCATAATTGGGACTTGAAAAAAATTGGAAAAATTGAAAAAATATGTCAGCGGGTAATGAAAAACAAAAATTATCTTTGTGTGGCCTAAACACTTAGTACAAGTCTATGTTTCTAATAGTTCTGAAAATTACTATGATGGAATATCTGTTCTTACTTCCATTATCACTAATCTAGTGCAAGGTCATGCATCGACCCTATCTCTATTCGTTATCCTCAACAACAACCAGCTAAAATTGATGATATTACTCTTCATTCTGAATCCTATAACCCAAAACAGATCAATATTTTCAACAATTTTAAAATGCTTTGATGAAATATATATACTATTATCAGCAAATTTTATATATAGATATTAATTGATATATAACACTTAATTGTTTTATATTGATTATAAAATAACGTTATATATCGATTAATTAGATAAAATTCAATATATATCTATAATTGATTGTATTATTTTTTATATTAAATTGTTATATATCTATAAATCGGTTATAATCATAATTATTTGAAACAATATATAACGATTACCATATATTCCCAAAAATAAGCAACCTTTTTTGGCCAAAAAATTACACGAAAAAACAAGGAGTTGCTTGTTTTCAAAATATTGAGTTTTTTGAAAAATTTGAAAAACTTACTAATAAAAGTTGTCCAAATGATACTAAATTTTTACTGTGGGTATATTTTTATACACTAAACAACTTTACTTAATCGACCTTTTGAAGTTTACTTAGTAGAAAAAAAAGTTTTATATGTAGCAACTGCTAATGCATTTTTTGAGATTTTTGAAAAAAACAGGGGGGTTGCTTACTTTAGAGGGTTGCTTATTTTTGGGAATATACAGTAACAGAACTTTAATGATTACATACCTGTCACAAAAATTTCAACCCAAATTACTGGGTAAAAAAAAAATTTTAAAAAAAATTTCCTATGGCCATCTAATCTGTAAGCTACCATGAATCATAAAAATATATACTACAAAATAAAAAAAAAACTTAAAAAAAAAAAAAAGGCTGTTTTGACCTATTTTTATCCTTCTCTCCCTTTTACTCTTACCCCTTTTACCCTTTTTTTCTTTTACCCCTTTCTTCCTTTTATCACTTTCTCCCTTTTACCTTTCACTTTCTTTTGCTATTTAATATTTTGAATACTTTCGAAATATTTTAGGACTGAGTGGATAAGTAGATTTGTAACCTGGATCATATTAAGGACGCGTTTGACTATTATTTTCAAAATGTTTTGATGATTTTTCGATAATTTTTGATGATTGTACTACAAGATCAAATTAGATCATTGTTTATTTTTTTTGTTTATAATTATAGATTATCTATTAATTTTATATTGTTTTTTTGTTCACCTTTTGTTTTTTTTGGTTTGGTTTCATTTTTTTTTAGTTTCGGTTTGTTTTTTATTTTTATTTTTTTTATTTTTTAATTTTTTTAGAATATTACTAACTATAACCAGTGGTAACTGTCACCACTCTTTTGTATAACCAAAAAAATTTAATTTATTTTAATAACTAATTATACAATGCGATCATTATGCAATAAATCGCATTATAAATATACTTTTTTACTTCATTTTTATTTAATACGACTATAATATACATATTAAAAATTTCTAGAAAATAATTACATCACGCTTTAATTACACGAAGTAAACTCTATAGTCGCTCGCTACGGCTATTGCCTCTGCGTCGCTCCATTTTCCTAGACCCTAGCACAATCAACTATATCCAAACCCTAACCCTAATCCTAACTAAATCCTAACTAATGACCAGCAAAAAAAATCTTATCAGTATACGACAAACAAAGACTTTGGAAGTGTCAAAAGAATGATATATGACAGCCACCTACACTGAATAATCTCATTACAGAAAAGAAGAGTTAGTCATCATGCACATCAAAATAATACAGAACAACAAAAAAAATAGAATACTTTCTCTATAATCACACCATAAAATGCCAAACTGACGAAAAAAGTGCCAATATAACGCAAAAAAACTCGAAACACAAATAATGGTAAACACTTCAATACACAAAAAGAAGAGTTAGTTTGCATTAAACCAAAAAGAAACAAAATAATTAGCTGTACGTGTAAAAAGCACTAACTCGTGCCTAAAGAAGTACCAAATTCGATGATGCTAACGACTCAAGAAAAGCCATATAGCGACATTTAGTGAATTGACACGTCTAAAAAATCTTCACACGGGTTACCCGACGGGTGGACCGGGTAGAAACGAGTTAGTCCAAAAAAAGGCACCACCCGGGTGACCCGGGTCAATTAAAAAAAATCTCAGATGGTTAATGATTTGACCCAGATAGGTTAACCTATAGTTGGTGGTAGAATTAATTTTAAAAATTAATACGATTACAGCATTGCCGTATTTTTTGCCATAATTGCTATGAGCTATAATGCCCTAATGCCGTAAAGTTGTAATGCTATAACTGATAAAGCCATAATGCCATAATGCCGTAATGCTGTAATGCAGAAATACTATCTGCTATAATATTGTTTATTAAAATTCTGTACTGCATTATGGTTTCCTTTAAATAATTTACTATTAAATATTTTTTGAATTTGATTCTGTCGACTTTACAAATTTGCATTAATTTGTATCGGGTCTTTGCCTGTGGGTGACCTACCCATTCTTACCCAGGCTGTTACAACTTGACCTGGGTCACCCACACACTCGCGGGTGACCCGGGTGACACCCACCCGGGTCAAAACACTAGCGACATTTACGACAAAGAAAAATGCGTAACAAGAATCACTGAATTAGACGCCACCAGACGCGAAAGAAAAACACCAACTGGATGGCACAAACTGTGTTACAAGGAGAACACGACACCAGGAACGAAGAGAAAACACGATACCAACGACGAAAATGGGCGACACCAACAATGAATGGACACCAACGACGAATGATCTAAACTGGTAATAAAAAAAATAAAAATATATGTTAGTAATATAAAAAAAAAAAAAAGTAAGAAAGAAATAAACAAAAAAAAAGAATAGCAGATCTTTTTATATAGCTGTATAACTGGTGGTGATCATCACCACTGGTTATTTTAATTATAATTCTTTTTTTTATTTTATTTTTACACTTTACCACTAGCACTTTGCAAGATATCCAATGACTTTTAGGCACTTTGCGCAGCCTTTTGACACTTTGCAAGAACACTCAACTAATTTTTACAGCAATTTCGAAATTCAAGAATGCAAGTTTTCACAAGTTTTCACAAGTTTTTGCAAGGCTTCACTTTATTTATTTTTTCGTTTCATGTTTTTTGTTTTTGTTTTTTTGTTTTATTTTTATTAATTTATTTTATTCTAGCACTTTGCAAAAACCTTCAATGATTTCTGAATTTCAAGATCATGTTCAAGGAAATGAAGATTTGGGCTTCGTTTATTTTTTATTTAGTTTGCTTACATTTTTGTTATTTGTTGTTTTCTTTTTTTTTATCTTACTTCTTTCAGAACTTTGCAAGAAAAAGATTTGACTTTACAAGAATACCAATTCTAACGTCTCTGGCATATTGCAAGAAGTCACAAATATGAGCAAATATAATGAATATAAGCGAATATGAGCGAATATAAGCAAATATAATAGCTTATTTTTTTTTGTATTTGTTTTTTTTCGATATTTTTTCAGTTTTGTTTTTTGTTTTTTGTTTGTTTTTTTACTTATTTTTTTTAATTTTATTTTATTTACTTCTTTAGAAACTTTGCAAGAAAATGTCCTAACTTTTCTGGCACTTTACAAGAATACCTATTCCAACTTTTCAGCACTTTGCAAGAAATAGTATGAGAAATATAAGCGAATATAAGCGAATATAAATAAATATTAGCGAATATAAGGAATAGGGAATTGCTATTCGCACTATGAATTTTTGCTATTCGCACCATAGTTATACAAGAATTTATATTTTTAGAATTCAAAATAATATATTAGTGTTTGTAGTCGATCTAAATTTATTGACTCAACTAATTCGATTTTTCAAAATCGGTTTAGTCGACTAAAATCGACTATGAAAATATCGCAAATCTGATTGGCCAATCTTGATCATATGACTAGTGTTACAAATTAGACCAAAAAATGCATTAGATAAAATTTTTTTTAATAATTGATTAAAAATCGATTGTACCAATTAATCGATTAATCGATTAGTTGATACATTCGATTAATTGATTAATCGATTAAATCGATTGATCAATAATTGATTAATCGACTAATCGATTACGATTAGTGAATAAATACAAACTTTTTTGAGCGAAGAAATAGTTAAAAAAAGTTAATCAAAAGTTTCACGAATTTGAAATCGTTTTGTATAATGGTCTCAAGTTAAAGAATAAGTACAAGTGCAAGTACAAGAACAAATGCAAGTGCAAGTACAAATCCAAGAAAAAGAACAATTGCACTGCAATAGATAAAAAAAATATATTAATAAAAAATAGTGAATATATTAGCAGATACTAAGAAAAAATTAATTCTAAAGATTTAGATGATCACCTTTCATTGCCAACCTGTGGCCAAAATTGTCCCAAGAATATTTAATCACTAGCATACTCTTATTTTGCCAAAAAGTGGAATTCTTAAATTTGCACTTAGAGCAAAGCAAAGTTCCAAAACTACTCAATGCAACCAATAGATTACACTCACTTTCAATCTAAACCTACTCTCCGCTTCAAATTCGCTAAGGAGAATGCTAATTTAATCAAAGAATTTATGCTTAATCTGGACCACCAAGCAGAAACATGTTGCTATTGAAGAAAAACAAGGATCTTTAGATAATCATTTCTCCAACCCCACTCAAATCCACAACTCTTACTTAAATCTTTGAAACCTAAACTACCACTGACCTTATAAAAATATTGAACGGAGGACACACATGTAGAATCTGAGCTCAGATTTGTTGCTTTTTTGACAAAGCGATGGAAACATATGAGCCAAGCCAGATTAGCGATAAACTGCTAAGTTCTCTTATCTCCTTGACACTGGTTTGGTGCTTCCTGCTTGCGTAGGGTAAGTTGAGGAGAGAACTATCACCTATAGCCTGATCTACTCAAAAGATCGAAAGAAAGTTCTAAATTAAAGCCCAAGAAACAACAAATTCCTGAGAGCTTAATCAAGTCGGTCACAGTTAAGTAGATTCCGCAGCTCGTTAGTAGAGAAGGATCCGAAAGCAATGCATAAAATGCTAAGCAGATGCAGGGCAGATGGGAACAGAAGAGATTAAAAAGTCTCATTGGCTAGCCACAGCTACTAAGCAGAATAATTGCGGAGTAGCCTTAACCCTATTAATATAACATGCTATTATTATAAATAGGAGACGAGCATATTATTTAAAAAGTATGCTTTCATAATCTAAACTATGAAAAAGTTCATAAAAATGGCTAAACCTAGCCAAAAATTAAATCAGCTGTGGAGATTATTTTACCTGTTGCGATTAATGGCCGCTGCTATATGGCCAATCGCTTTGTTCCTCTAAATACTCCGAATGTGGTGATAGCTCCGGTTGAATTAAATTCAAAGGACAACCCCGTGAAAATGTAAAATTTGCCTGGCCTCTAAACTAACCTGTTTTCTGGCTGCTCTTTCATGAATTAGACAAACTTATAGCACAGCACTACCAACAAAAAAATCCTTTAAAAGCTGAGGTAAACCATGCCTAAAAAATTATGCAACCAAACTAGAAAAATTTCTTGTACTCCTCAGATCACCAAAGCCCAAGTTATCGATCCTAATGACACTGAAACTTGAGATAGCTACACTCTTTATGATTTAATCGAAAACTTAAAAGCAATCTTAAAACTACACCAAGACCAGACTTCTAATCAATGTGACCAATATGGCAGACCCATTATCCTAGAACCAGGGTTATCAAGTTATTATGCTTTAACGCTTTTGATTGGTTATACAACCCGTGATCAAAATGTTAAGACTAAAATATCGATAAGCAAGTTATAATCAAGAATATCATTACAATTCAAATTCATTACGCTTAATCATGATAGTTCCAAATCAACTAATCAATCTATTAATCATCAAGTTTACACAGATTTTGACCAATCGACTGGTTAGTTAAGCGACTAGTTAGTCAATCAATTGATTGATTAATCGATTAATCAGGTTAATTGATTAATCGATTGATCGATTAATTGTTAATCTGATTAATCGATTAATCGGGTTGATCGATTAATCAATTAATCAATTAATCGATTTTCGATTTGTAACACTACATATAACCAAAAATTATCGCCACGTATGTACTTGACACACATATTTTATTTCTATTCAATATTTATTTACTTTGTTTATTCTAGTCTAATTTTAATATGAAATTGTAATATAGAAAGAAGAAAACTAAATAAAATTTAAAGTTTTTTAAATTCGAATTTTAAAAATTCACTTTTTTTTAAAAAAAATTCAAAGTTTACATGATTGCACGTCTATTTTGTTATAAACACATTAATAATTTTGGAGTTTTCTTTTAAGAATAGTAGATTGTGAACAGTATCGGGTTTAAGGCGGTTACGTTTATCAGTTATAGTATTGCCTGTGTCAGAAAATAACCGTTCTGAAGGAACAGAAGTTGCTGGTATTCCTAGAAAAATTCGTGCTTGTTCTGCAAGGGGAGGTAATGAGCTTTTATGTTCTCTCCACCAATTCAATGGATTATATTTCTCATAAAGCGGGTCTTTTAAATCGTATTTAGGGATTTCCAGAATTGAACAATACATTTGAAGTTCAATATCAACAGGGGAAAAGGAGGATGATATTTTATCATCAAAAAACGAGGCTATGTCAGTTTTTGGAACTTGATTAACCGATGTATACTTTTTTCTTGCTAAGAAAGGTCAAGCCTTCTACGTAACTCTTGCATTGTCTCTTGTTGTATTACAGATGATGCAGCTGATAATGTTTTAAATGAGGATCAAGAAATGTAGCTAACTATCCATCTATTTTTGGATCGTCCCATCATGATGCTAGTGATGTACGTAGAGTCTTGTGTGTTTCAATAATCAAGGGATATGTAAGTGTGTGTTCAATCTGATCTAAATTTTTAAAAAAATGTCTTATGGTTGGATACATCATACCCAATGTTGGGTATTGATTACCACCCATAAATATTGATGCTTGGGCAAAAGGATATAAAATTCGACATAACTCTTCTAGCCCTTTCCACTCATTATCTGATAACTTTCTTTTTTTTAAAATATTACCATCAGCACAGACTGTACGGTCTGGATCATTTATTAATTTTATAGTCAATTCTGCAATAGGCTCCCGAAGTTCAAGAAGACGCTTTAGAATAAAGAAAGTAAAGTTCCATCTCATAGTAGTATCGCTTGATATAGGCTCCAAGATATGTATATTCATAGTAGACTGGCTTGTATTTCTTTTTTTCAATTATCTCATGTTGTATTTTTTGAAATTGCAATCTGTATTTTGATAGAGATGATGACTGATCACAATATAGTTAATTATCTTCTTATTAGCTACTGAAATTTTTTCAATGTGATTATTTATACTGTATTTTTGTGGACAACATGCAGGGGTGTAATTTTAAATTTTGGCCAAAATTCAAAATAACACCTCTGTGTATTATTTCATAAAAAAAATAGTAATAAAATTGAATATAACAATTATTAATTTAATCTCATCTGAAAATTTTGAAATCTGATTATAACTAGTTGCAAGCATTTTAGTTGATTATTGTTAATTGATTTTAAGCAATTATTATTAGTAAAGATCAGTTTAAATCAAAATCAATTTACAATCAAGATGTATAAAATCGATATAATCAATTTATTTTATACATATCAATTATAATGATAAAAAATCTCAAANCAGTTTAAATCAAAATCAATTTACAATCAAGATGTATAAAATCGATATAATCAATTTATTTTATACATATCAATTATAATGATAAAAAATCTCAAACACATTTAATCATTGGAAATAATTATAATTGATTAAAATCTATGATATTAATCGATTTCAAAATTTTCTGATAAGATATTATTTGGTTTGTGACCTATAAATTACTTAGGTGTTACCGAATATCAAAAATTTCAGCCTACCTGTATTTATTGTGTTTTACTAAAAAATTATTTAACAATTTTGCACGTCCAATTAAGGTTTCACATTCTTTCAAACCATCTGTAACTGCAAGGTGAATAGTGTGGGCTGTACAACCAAGATGGCTAGCACCTAATTGTCGAATTGCTTTTACCATGGATGTTGCATTATCAGTTACTATGGTACTAAGTTTATCAAATATCTCCCACTCAACAAGAACTTTACGTAGAATATCTTCGATTCGATCTCCTGTATGCGGATAAGAAAAATGCTCAATTGTAATTAGAGATTGGTATATGATAAAATCTTCAGAAAGCCAATGTGCAGTAATACCAATATATGGAACATTATTTTGTGTCCATAGATCAGTTGTTATACAAACTGAAATCATAGTTTGGTGTATCATCTCTTTTAAAGTGGTATGCGCATAAAGTACTGATTCTTTAATTATGTTTTTAACTGTATTAGTACAGGGAACCTCGAATCATCTATTAATCTTATAACAAAAATCTCGAAACCGGTCACCATTTATACAATCTAAGGGCATCATTGATTCTACTATTCAGGCAACTAATCGGTATGTAATGCACGTTTGTTGATTTTCAGAAAGAGGGGTGTTGTTTTCTGCTTGGTTTTCGAATATTGTATCAATAGTTAATTGAGAAGTTAATAATTTAGATGGTTGTGCTTCCCATTTTTTTACTTTAAAAATTTGGTGTTCAGTGTGTAAATGTGCAGCTATACTAGATGTTGAGGTTTTGGGCTTAAATACAGTTTTACAACATTCAGAAGTGCTATCGTCATTTTCTATATGGACTAAATAATATTTTTTTTTAGTTAATCTATCTTGACGAGTATATTTCCATACCCAGCTTTTTGCAGGCCTTTTTTTTTTATTTATTACTTTTGATTTTGATTTTGTAGAAGCTTCAGATGATGGAAAATATTGGGTAATAGGTGCAGATTGAGCTGTAAAATCATCTTCGTTTAAATTATTATCTTTACTTGAATTATCATCATTTAAATTATCTTCACTTAAAAAATTAGTATCAAAATTGTTATTAACATTATCAATGTCTAAAAAATTGCTATATTTATCGAAATTATAGGTATCTTCAAATTCAAGTGGTACAGTGATCGGAAGTAAATCACCGGAAATTTTATAGGTAACACATAAGAGGCCAAATTTTACGTACGATTTTTATTTTATTATATTTTATATAATTACAAAATAATTATATAAAATAAAATAAAATATTTATATTTACATTCCTAAAAAAAAAAAACCCTGGGTTATTTAATATTTACAGTACCATCCTCGGGCTTTATATATTGTCTTTACTCGATTTGGCATACTACAGATAAGTGAACGAATATATTCAATTGATAAGTTATACCATTCCTCTTCTATAATTTTAACTAATTCTTCTAACTTTGTAGGCATGGGTTTTCTGTTACGAACTGCAGAATCAAGACGTTCCCAAAGATTTTCAATCGGGTTAAGATCAGGGCTATACGGTGCCCAATTTAATATATTAAAATTATGCGAATTCATCCACCATTCTGAATATGTAGATGTATGAATAGAAGCCAAATCTTGTTGAAAAATTAAATTTATTTCACCATGATGTTTTTCCATTAAAGAATTTGCCCAAGGAATAAAATATTTTGCAAGAATATCAACATAACTATCCGAATTCATATTACCCTTAATTCTTACTAACGGTCCAACGCCCCACCAACAAAAACAGCCCCAAAACATTACAGAACCACCACCAAACTTCATAGTCGTATTTATACAATCTTTATGATATTTTTCATTAACTCGACGCCAAGTTCTTTCACGACCATCTGCTTTGTGAAGACAAAACCTTGACTCGTCCGTAAAAACAACCATTTGCCATTCATTTACCCATTTTAAATGTTCACGGCACCATTTTTTTCGCTCCAGTGCTTTTCTTTTGTCTAAAAGAGGTTTTCGACAGGCGACACAGTTTCTCCAACCTAAATTGTGGAGGTACTTTCGAATAGTTTTGGTGGTAAGCGTCGTATCATGTTGGACGTTGAATTCGTTAGTGATGACAGCCAAGGGTTCCTTCCGATTTTTTTTTGTAATACGAACTAAAGAGCGTTTGTCACGCGCAGAGAGAGCTTCGGGGCGACCAGGGCGTTTGTTCGGATGCTCTGAGCCTGTCTCTTCATATCGCTTAACAGTGTCATACACCGTTGATTTCGGGAGATCAAAAACTTTTGCAATGTCAAGTGGTTTAACACCACACAGGTAAGCGCCGGCAATACGGCTTCGTTGTTCTAGGCTTAATTCTTGGCGGGAGGGTTTTTTTATCATCAAAAACAATTAAAATTGTGTGTTAAAAAAAAAACACAAGTGAAAAAAGACGTATGTACGTTAAAAAAAAGATTATCATACGTATATGAAATTCCCGGTAGATCTGGAAATTTCCGGTGATTTACTTCCGATCACTGTATATTGTCTTCGTTAACGGGTTTTTCTTCAAGCATTTGATCGCTGTATATTTGTTGAGTAAAGAAATTTATTAAAGTTTGTTATTGTGATAGTTTAAATGCAAAAAACTTTGAGTTAATATACAAAAAATTTTTTAATAAATTAATTATTACATATTAGTTGAGCCTGAATTCTTGCACATGAATACAAATTCATGTGCATGATTCTTTATACGCAATAATTTTACAATTATTAAGTTTTTAATATTGTTTTTATTGTCAATTGTAGCGAACCATGTGCATACATTCACAAGTTTAACTTCGAGTTTCTAAACTCTTAATAAGCATTGATGTACACCAGGCATCTATTCAAACAATAGTATTCAGCAACAAGAAAAAAATACTAATGTCATATATTTTTATTATTGGATCCGAATATTTTTATATAAAAAAATAACATCTTTGAGTTATTATTTCTTGAAAAGTTGATCGATCTTGGTATTACTGGTAATTGTAAGTTAATTCCCCAAATATCTATTTCAAACAATATTAAAGATTTTTTTACAATGGTAAGTAAAACAAAACCATATGTCTATAGTATGATGTTGTTAGAACAAAAGGGCTAAGATCACAAAATATTTAAAGATTTTGTTTAGTTAAAAAAGGCTATCTTTCTTTTTAATATCATTTATCTTGTAGAAGGCTAAGTCTTTATCTCATCCTTTTCTCACCTATCAATACAAAGCGTTTTGATAAGTTGTCAATAGGGCTTTGTGGCTGCGAGAGCAGTATAAAGACTATTTGTTTTTAGCGCTGATTAGATCTGCAGCCACAAGAATAGTACAAAGACCTCAAATTTTTATGATAGCTCTATACTATCACTTATGAAACATATTTGGTTAGTTCATTTAGTATATAGTCATTTTGAGAAGCATAACTAATATTGGTTTGGGTTAGTAGATTTGCTTATTTAGAATAGCATTAATCAGATAGTGTAGTTGGAATGGTATTAGACAAATTCGTCTTACTATTAAAATAAGGCTGTAATGATAGCAAACAGAATTTCCATATATTGTTTTAATAAAATCTTCTAACCAAATAATAATAATAGCTTTAACCTGCTTGAAGCGAGCTTAATCTATGTCATGTTTATAGAATACACAATAATTATTTGGATATCTTATTTATCATTGTTCCGGAAAAGATTACCTATCGCTATACATACACATGAATACAATATAATACCTTTTCAAGTCATTTTAACTTCGTCATGCAGTAATTTGATTATTATTTACTTAATTTGAGTTGGTTTTTTTTTTACACTTTAAATGGTATACTAAATCGACTAAGTCGATTTTTCTAAAAATCGGTTGACTAAATCGACTATGTCAAAATCGACTACAAACACTATAATATATGCACTTATGTTATACAAAGGCTCAGTACATTGTTTTTGCAAAAATAATTTTTGGTTACATGCCACTAATGTTGTGTAACATTACACAAGTCTAATTTTGGTAACCTAACCCTGGGTCGGCCAGCATTAAGCTTAATGCTGGTGGGCCTATCATGATAATGCCCCGGTGGGATTAGACATAATTCCGGCCCATCCTAACCCTAAATTTAGAAATCCTAATGTACAGTGATTGGCTAGATTTAGGGTTAGGGTGGGCCGGAATTATGTCCAACCCCGCTAGGGGCATTATCATGATAGTGCCCACCAGCATTAAGCTTAGTGCTGGCCGACCCAGAGTAGTTTACCAAAATTAGACTTGTGTATCGTTACACAACATTAGCAGTGTGTAACCAAAAATTATTTTTGCAAAAACGATGTACCGGGCCTTTGTGTAACACAAGTGCATAAATTCTAAAAATAGAAAATCTTGTGTAACCATAGTGCAAATAGCAAAAATCCATGGTGCGAATAGCAATTCCCTAAGGAATATAATAGTTTAAATTTTTTGTTTTCATTTTTTTACTTTTTTTGGTTTCATTTTTTTGGGGTTATTTTTTTTGTCATTTTTTATAATAATATATAATAAAATATGTAATATTTAAAATATAATATATGCAGGAGTACGCGGAGAACCAAGATTATGACGGCCAGACCCAATGTACAAGGCAGGCTATGGTATCCTGTGCAGCTGTGAGAACTGAGCTTAAAACAGCAAGTGTTTCTATAGAAACAACCATAATACTTTAAATATCATATCTTCATCTCATTCTGAAGTACAACACTCCCTCATACCTCTTTGCTATCAACTAATACCAACTCTAGCAACTACCTAATATTAGAAACTTATAATAAATCGCTACTTGTAAAAGATTTTAGTGATGAAGAAATCGAAATTCCTACAAACTCCTTAGATGACTTTAACTCTTCTAAAATATATAACCCAACAACATGTTACAATAAATTTTTTTACTATCATAGACTACAAACCCTACCTTTTCTACAAACTGTTGGCACTTTCTTACAATATATACTAGAATATTATCTCATGTTCTATTCAGACCAATATATTAAAATTTTTGTCAAACTACATTCTCAAATTGACTATTTCTTTACAGAATCACATATTTACCTTCCATATGAAAACTTACTACCAGGTCACTTTATAATTTCACCCTTAGGGGAGCTACCAACCTTCTGTAATATAGAGCTTAAATCATTCAATAATAGTTTTCAAATACCAATCTTTTCTAACAATATATTAACTATAAACACTAATACTATAGAAGAAACAAATACCAATTCCCATTCAAATTCACCAGAGATTATTTATGACCCATCTACATGCTACAATAAATTCTTATACTATCACAGATTACAATCTTTACCTTTACCACAAACTGTTGGCTCCTTTTTAACCTACTTACAAGATAAATACCCAATGTTTTATTCATGGCAGTATCTCAGAATCTCTATTAAATATAGCAGAATTGACTATTATTTTCCAGAAGCACATATTTATTTACTATATGAATATCTTCTACCTAACTACTTCTTTGTACTTTTTGAGGATTTTAGTCTTTTTAATAATGATCCACTCGGATCAAATTATCCTTTATCTAACAATAACAATTTATTAATTCCCTTTGATCTTTCAATTTGTACACATAATGTTCAAGGTTTTAATAACATTAGGGGAGTGCAGTAAATCACGTAATTAGGGTTTACATAGGTCCTGATCCCCCTCCCCCCTAGTGATAGGACTTTTGACCAATCAAATTTAAAGAAACTCAAAAACGTCTTTGACCTGAAAAATGCTACCCCACAATCGACAAAAGTCGCTACATAGTAAAGTCTAAATTTTACTAAGCAAATCGAAAAAAATCGATTAAGTAAACTTATTCAACAGATCAAAATACACTTACCACAAAATATTTATAAGTATTGAAGAATTTTTTATTAGTTGACTTTTGATTTTTACGTTCGACGAAAAAATTAAAATTTTTTAAAAAAATATATTTGACGAACGTAAAAGTTAAAAGTTAAATAATAAAAGGTTCTCCAATACTTATGAAAATTTTGTAGTAAGTGTATTTTGATCTGCTGAATAAGTTTACTTAATCAATTTTTTTCGATTTACTTAGTAAAATTTAGACTTTACTATGTAACAACTATCTGCGATTAACTAAAAATCGATTTTCTTCAATATGATTGGCTATTTATACTATATATATATATATAGGACGTGATATTTGGGGACCCCCCACCCCGCCTAAAAAATTACGTGATTTTCTGCACTCCCCTTACCAAAAAACAAGTTTGGGAAAATTATTGTATATCTCACAATTTAAATATTATTAGTATTACTGAAACTAAACTTTCTAGTGCACCTTTTACATTCAAACCTACAAAAACCCAATTTTATACCTACTTTTGGTCATGTACTGATAGCTCTAAAGCAGGTACTGCCATTATGATTCGCAACCATCTTACCCCTCACATTCATAATATTATTATATATCCTGGCTATGCAATAGCTATTGATTTATTTTTTAAACATGATTTTAAATTTCGTATAATCTCTATTTATTTACCCTCTAATAACTCACAAGAGAGACTTCAAATACAAGATACTATTATTCAATGGATTTAATAA
>QKWP01000001.1:881856-901623 GCA_003550325.1 Gigaspora rosea | reverse complement strand
AAAATTTTAAATATTGATTTTAGCCATATCTTTTCTAAGTAAAAAATATTCTTTAAGTTTTGTTTTAGTAACTTTGTTATAAAATTTTTTTAAAATCATTAGAAAACTTTAATATAATAAATGTTTAAAGTTCTTGTATTGGCATTTTTACTATTAAAATTTTTCTTTAGATTTTTTCAAATTTTATATGTTCCCGTCTATAAAAAAAATCTTTACTTCTAATACAAGTCTTAATTTTTACAAGTAAATCATTAAAGTTGCAATAATGAAAGTTGTCATCCTTTATATAAACTACAATATTGTCTTAAGAACTATAGTTCTAAAACTAAAACTAAATAAGATCACAGAAAAATTGTAATAAAATATTTAAAAAAATTTTTTCTTAAAATTATCTATTTTCAGCTTATATGTAACTATAATTTATTTTCTTATAATATAAAAACTAATTTTGCAAAAAAGTAATCCTTATTTTCAAATATAATTGTACAAAGTTTTATTTAATTATTTTAGCATTTTAAAAAAGTAAATCAGAGCTAAAAAAGTGCAAAAACGCAGGCAAATTTGTCTGTGTTCTACTACAATCTAAGGGATAGTAAATTTGTAGTATTGTATTAAGTATTATAATAGTATTATATTCAATAAAGTACTAACGAGACTGTCAAAGCCAAAAAAAAAAAATATATATATATATAATAATAATAAATAAATAAAATAAAATTTTATATTAAATTGCGAAAACTTGCAAATACTTTTTTTTTTAATCTTAAGACCCAGCGCTCTTCTCCGTAACCCTCCTTATAAGCAACCTCCACCTAACCCAGCTCAAGATAAGCCGACTGGCTTGCCCTACGCTGCCCAGAAGACCTCCGTCATCGGAGCTTTGGTCACTCAGAAAAGTTACTGTGATGAAGGCTTCATCTGGTTTGCTTTTTGCCACCCAAATGTGGGTCCGCACTGCATTATTTATACTTCCTGCAGGACCGGCCAAGCCATCTCAGTTCTGTTTCCTGTGGGTACGTATTTGTTATACAGAAATGCTACCATCAAGTTCGTGTCTCATTGCACTGACCTTACATCTTGTATGACTTCAGTTATTCCTAATCGGGTTCTGACTATCAAATTCAATTTTACCGCCAAGCGGTATTGAACCGGCAACCTTCAATTGGGGACCTGGGAGCATAACCGCTATGCTATCGACCCGCAGGTAAAAAACTTGCAAATACTGTATTGTATAATAATTTAAAATATTATATAATAATAATAAATAAAAAAATAAAATTTTATATTAAATTGCGAAAACTTGCGAAAACTTGTGAAAACCTGTAAAATATTTAAAAATTTGCAAAAAATATAATTATGTAAATATAATAATTATTAATTAATATCATATCAGATATATATTAATTAATATCTATATCATTGGCAAATTTTATATATAGACAAGTGAGACAAGTGTTTTGGGGCGCCGCTGGCACCCTTTTAATAATAGAAAGTGCAGATAATAAACGAAACTCAATTTTTTAAAATTTCTCTATGTCCCAATTATCATGCTAAATTACATACTAACTATTATGCTATGCCCCATATTATTATGCATGCCCTACTAACTACCGTACTACTAACTATCTTTTTATGTCCCAAACTTACATGCTTTTACTATCATGCTACGTTCGTTATTATGTGAAACATTAGTACTGTATCAAAAAAAGAAAAAATTGTGTTACTAATGTCTCGACTATTATGACCCATGCTACTAACTATTTTGCTATATCCCGAACTATCATGCTTGTTAGTACTGTATTACAGCAAAAAAATATTACCGTGCTACTAACTATCTTGCTATATTCTGAACTATCATGCCTCTACTATCGCATGTTCGTTATCTCACTTCATTCTGTTTATTCTAAAGAAAAAAAAGAAGCGTTAGTACTATATATAAAAAAAAAGAAATTACTATGTTACTAACATCGCAAACTATCATGCTTCTACTATCTACTATTGTGCTATGTCCCGTTCTAAAGAAAAACCGAAATGTTAGTACTGTATAAAAAAATAAAAAATAAAAATATTACTGTGCTACTAACTATCTTGTTATGTTTTGAAGTATTATGTTTCTGCTATTATGCTACATTAGTTATTGCGCAAAATGTTAGTATTGTATAAAAAAAAACTGATTATGTTACTAACTATCTTGCTACATCCCGAACTTTCATGCTTTTACTATTGTAAGTTCGTTATCATGCTATGTTCTGTTTTAAAGAAAAAAAGAAGCACTAAAGAAAAAATCATAATACCACCATGCTACTAACTATCTTGCTACGTCCCAAACTATCATGCTTTTACTATTGTACATTCATTATCATGCTACGTTTGGTTCTACAGAAAAAAAAGAAACGTTAGTCCTATGTATATATATACAAAAAAATAAAAAATATTACCATATTACTATTGCTCTGAACTATCATACTTCTATTATCATGCTATGTTCATTATCGCGCTATGTTCCATTCTAAAGAAAAAAGAAATGTTAGTATTGTATAAAAAAAAAGATACTACTGTGCTACTATCTTGCTACACCCCAAACCATCATGCTTTTACTATCATACTACATTCATTATCGAACAAAAAGTTAGTATTGTATTAAAAAAAAAGAAAAAAAAATACTATCGTACATGTTTCTACTATCATACATTCGTTATCCATATCTCAGTTAATATAATTTCAAAGATACGAAGTGTGCATAAGAACGGAAGCAATTTTCTAAATCTAAAAGATACAAAGTGTATGTAACGAACAAAATTTGATTTTTAAGAAATAATTGAGACAACTGATCATTAATTCATAGTAATAGACAAATTAAGAATCTATTATGACATTATGCATTAACATGCAAATGATCAAATGTCGCAATAATTACAGTTTCAAAAGTATTATTTTGAAGTTTCCTATGGCCTAATTACAGTTTAGCAAATTAAAAATGGCAAAGCAATCAAATGATATAATTACTCAAATATAATAATAAAAAATGAAATAATTACCTATGTATTTCTGTTAACTTTCCCACGTTTGGTCACATTTTTTTGGATACGACCAATCAAGAACGTTTAAACAGAGAATAGATAGATTGTAGAGATATAGATAAAATTGGTAAGCATATCCATATTAGATTTGTAATCTGTCGTCATTATTAATATATCAATATGTAAAATAATAATTGTTATATTATTTTCTCACACTATAATCACATTTTCTAGATATGACCAATTAAGGAAATTAAAGCACACAAACTCAAACTTAAATAATAAAAAAATATATATATAAATTAATATAGATACCATATGACATAAAGGGTTATTAACACTAACGTGTATTTGATATAATCAATATTGCGAATTTCTTATAGCATGTGATCATGACCATTTATGCCATCCAATTTTCGCACATGCAAAATGATTGGTAAAAATGTAATGGACACACGTGACGAGATAATAATTTTATTATAAGGGGATATATATCAATTACTAACCAGGTAAGATATATATCGATACTAAATACCTTACCAATTTCTATCAATAGTGATAGTAATTGATATATATCTGATTATTAGATATATATTGATTACTATTACTATCAATAGAAATCAGCAGGGGTATTTAGTATCGATATATATCTACTCGGTTAGTAATCGATATATATCTATATATAAAATTTGCTGATGATATTCTATGATTCCTAATCCTGTGCAGGTTCATGCATGGACCCTATCTCTGTCTGAATACTCCTATGACAATCAAATAATATTGAAGACGTTACTCTTTATTCTGATTACTATAAAAAACCAGCTTATACTTTTCAAGAAGTCGATTCCTTCTCTCATAAACCATGCACCACTACTGGATATATTATGCAAAACAATACTAATCTTATAGATAACACATCTATTAATAATAATACAGTAAACTTTACTCCAAAAATAAGCACTTCTGACCTGCACAATAACAAATTTGGCCTGTATTATAATGATCTGGCCAGCATTACATGCAAAAAAGAGGTGCTTAATTTCAGAAGTATACAATATTATTCTTTTTGTATGATTGTTTATTCTCTGATTATAATTTTATATCATTCTACAATTAAAATTTTTTTTTGTTATTTCATATAAAATTGTTAAACTAAAATTTTTATTCAACTAAATGATTTTGCGAATTCATTATATAGTTCAGTTTAAGAAGCAAATGTTATTGAATATGATATTATTATCATTATTACAATATTATTTTGCCCTTTTTTTTTTTTTAATACAGTACTAGCATAGATAAAATGAAATTAATATTTATACCATGTGTATTTTTCAATTTGTCTATTAATTCACAGATTGAAAAATAATTTTAAGCAATTCTTAATGCAGCTTATGAAATTAAATAATGCTCAAATGCTACAATCAATTGAGATAAATATTGCGACTATTACTTTCACCTTTTAATCAATTATCATTATAGTTTCAAGAAAAGAAAAGGTGATTACACAATTATTTAAAACTTTAGCCCCATGACTTTAGTGTCTAAATCTTTGACTAATAAAATTTTGTCTTTAGCCAACCGCCTATTAATAATTTTACGAATAACTTATCATGCTACAGCAAATACACAATTATTACATATTAATACAGTCAACCCTCCCCAAACCGATCCTGTCAAAACCAATAACCTGCTATAATCAGTTAAAAATTGATCTACCAAACCTGTTCCATAATTGATACAAGATAACCTGTCTTTTTTGATATCCAGTAGTCTTTTTATCCAAGTTCCCGATAGTGTCACATGAATGTATCCAATCAAATCGCATAAAACTTACCATTTTCACGTGACATATTTGCATAATCCAGCAAAAAATCGCACTCATATTACATGTTAGAAAAATGATTAGTTGGTAACTTACCATTTGGAACTTATTTGTATTTTGGCAGACATAAGTTCTGAAAAGTTCTGATATAGAAGTTAAATGAACCTAAATTGTGAGCATAGTTGAAGTAAAATTTGCACAAGCATCCGAAAAATTCTGAAAAATAGAATTAATTAAATTTTCAAATCTGATAACCCTCCCAAATCCGATACAAAACCTGTTCACCATGCATACCGGTTTGGGAAGGGTCGACTGTATACATATATGATATTTTTAATAAAATATATATACGACATATAAAAAATATAATTTTTTTTGTATAGGGCAAAAAAAAATCAATGGAATAGTCATCAGCAAGTACATTTTTTATAAAATCTACATAGATCTACAACTTTACATAAATATTATATAGAATACTATATAATTTAATTTTTATATATTATTAATATAGAATTTATATATAAATTTATTTGAATATATATAAATATAAATTTATAAAAAAGACTTATGTAAATGTTATATATTTATAAATTTTATGTATAATAATTAAGCAACTTTTATATGCTATAAATATCTAAATAAATTTTTTATATAAATTTTATATATTAATAAATTTTATATATTATAACTATAACTTTTATATCGTAAAATTTAAATAAAAATTTTATATAAATCTTATATATCAAAAATTTAGATAAAAATTTTATATAAACATTATATATTAATAAACTTTACGTATATAATTATGTAACCTTTATATATTATAAAATATAAATAAATTTTTATATAAATTTTAAGAAAGAAACAGTCAGTCTCTCAAAATTTTACTAGTGCAATCCTGTTGTATTTTTAATTAAAAATGCTCCTCTTGCAATTTTACCCTAATGCCAACTTTAATTATAACTTTTATTTCATTCTACATTTTATTTATTTGGCTACTTAACACATTTTTATATTTTAAATTTTCGGTACATAACTGTTAAATAAATATTATTTAAAAATTTATTTATGTATAAATTATGCTATATAAGTCTACATTGGGTTTTAGACTTATATATAATTTTTAAATACATAAGTCTACATAAAAATAACTTTGTGATATAGTTATATATGTTGTACCCAAATCTAAATTTGTCCCAATTGTAAATTGGGACAGTCCAGGTTTCAATTTCTAAAATTTAGCCAAATGCACTGCTTACATTAATTTGTTTACATCACGAAGTTATTTTTACATAAATCTATGTAGAAATTTTATATAAATTATATTTAAAAATTATACATAAATCTATAAACCCAATATAGACTTATATAGCGTAATTTATGCATAAATATAATTTTAAATAATATTTATTTAACAGTTATGTAATGAAAATTTAAAATATTAAAATGTGCTAAGTAGTCAAATAAGTAAATGTTAGAATGAAAATAAAAGTTATAATTAAAGCTAGGATAAGAATTTGAGTTGGTGTTAGGGGTAAAATTACAAGAGCATTTTAATTAAAAATACAACAGGGTTATCCTGATAAAATTTTGAGATATTGACTATTTTTTTTTTTAAAATTTATATAAAAATTTATTTAAATTTTACAATATATAAAAGTTACATAATTATATATGTAAACTTTATTAATATAGATAGCATTTATATGAAATTTTTATCAAATTTTATGATATATAACATTTACATAAAATTTTTATTTTATTTTTTTTTTTTTAGATTCAAAGTGCCTATCTTGGGGCATATACTTTATTTAGTTTATGCATCTGGATTCTACATGGATGAGAGTACAACTAGCCACACGTACACTTTTGGTGTCTAATTTAAGTGGTCCAAAAGGTTCCACACTAGATGCCATACTTGCAACCCAACTATGAGAATTGCCTATTTAAACTCTCTAATCTTCTATTTCCCACCTGACTTTCAACCTATTTACTAGCTATCTGCATTACCTATACGGTCAGTCCAGACATCCGGGTCTCTTTTCGTAAGATCCCTTAGGACTCCTTCTTATACCCGAAGGTACAATCCAACTGTACCTGTCTTACCAGGTATTCACCTACTCTTCGGTAAGTTACGCATTCACCTAGGTGAACAACTTGCAGTCGGGGATACTCTACCTCTACTATTACCTACTTCTGCCCTTATAAGGTATGCTCCGACCCTGGTACCCACCATTACTTTCCTACCTGTCCTTCACCGGATCCCAAACTTCCAATCCAGTTGGCCCAGAAGGGTTGATCTACTCGGCATTAGGTGCCATTATGGTTTTTCTCCCTCTGGTACCTACTTCTATAACATGGGTCCTTTTCCTCTGGTACCCAATCCGGCGGCCAGGTTGGTAGACCTTGTCCCTAAGGTCGACGTCCAGTTTTCAGCGCTGGTCCAATATTCCAGTTATGGTAGCACTGTCAAAAATCTTTGCTATCTCCTTATTCTGGTCTTGCCAAATGGGTTTCTGTTTCCCTGGTTCCTTGGATTTGTCTGTGTTATGGAACACAACTTCGCCCGAAAGCTCCCATTCGAGATAGTAACCAAGGACTACAAGTAATGTACTCAACTGATCGATAGGAAACAGTTACTGGAACACAATGCTATTTTTCAAAGCGTCGAAAGTGGGATTTGAACCCTTGACCTGCCACTTGGGGGTAACAACTTACCAACTTCTCTAAGTTGCCATACCCTTCATAAAATTTTTATTTAAATTTTACGATAAATATAATTATAATATAAATATATAAAATTTATGTAAAAAATTTATTTAGATATTTATAGCATATAAAAGTTACTTAATTATAATATATAAATACATATATTTACATAAGCCATTTTTATAAATTTATTTTTATATAAGTTTAAATAGATATTACACAAGTTCTATATTAAATAATATATAAAAATTAACATATATAATTTTTATATAGTAGTTCTATATAATATTTAAGTAATGTTGTGGACCTATATAGATTTTATAAAAAACAACTTGCTAATGTAGGCTAATAATTTTAGCCAATTGAAAATTGATATCTGGGCACAACATATATATTGCAATATAACTAAAGCTAGAAGGTAGCATGTATTTATTCTTTAAGTATTAAATTCTGAACATTTTTTATTGTTATAAGAGTTTTTGCATGAAAACTATATAATAATTTTTCGGTAGTGATGACAATCTTTTTGATTATAAAAAAATAATAACAATAAAATGAAAGAGTAATTGAGCTTGAGCATTTTCTTTTATTACTCTATCAATGATAAATTTTAGCCAATCTGCGCAATTCTATGAAAAAATTGGTGGCCACAACTTTAGGTTTTTTTGACCTTAGTGATAATCATGATTAATTTTTAATTCAATTTCTGACTAATTAAAAATTTAACCTGATTAGAGAGGTACTTGAGAACATTTTTAATCATATCCTTCACATTACTCTTATACTCATGTTTTATTTCCACAATCATTTGAAATGCATTTAAAGCACCCATTTTTTTAAGGTCATCTTCATTTTTTAGTACCAATAAATTTATAACATTCATTACAATATGACCATCAAATGCTAAAATACAGTTTACAAGTCTAAATATGCAATTATCATTTGCACCTTTCCGTTCTTTTAAATGTTCTTAATTCTTAATTATGTGTAATGAGTGATGATGATTCTCTAGGTATGATGGTTGTTTATCCAAAAATTAATCACGATATCTTGAAGAATGATTTCTCTTTTGGAATCATACAGATAACTTATATCGTTAAAGTTTTCATTGCAAATACTATCGAGAAATCATGCAAGACACATACTGGTGAAAAAAATTTTCATGCAAACTGCTGGATTGCCCATCGAAGTTTTTGTGACATGACAAATGCATATACTTAAAAAGTCAAAAATCTGCAAAATCGCCTAAAATTTCATGTGATATATTTCGTCGTTAAATGAAAGTTGTTTTTTTTAATAAGTAAATATATTGAAGTAATTAGATATTGCAGGACAAATTAAAGTGACTTTATTGTCTTTGATAGTTTTATAACTTTATGATATATAAAAATTTGTCCAAGCTATTGACGTATTAAAATAAGTAATACAATAAAATTTTAAATTAAGAGTATATTAGTATATCATCGTGAATATATACAAAAGTGGTACTGTAGGGCAGTACAGGTTCAGACAGTCATAAAAAAATTATGCTAAATATTTTTACAAGAAATTAAGGTCAGTCTGGTGATACCAGATGAGAATAGCGAAAAAATAAATCTCAAAAATCGAACAATTGGCACTATTGAGATCTAAAAAAATTAAAAATTTGAAAAAATGGGTCAACAGGTAATAAAAAACGAAAAATCAACCTTGCGTGGTCTAATATTAATTTTTTTAAAATTAAAATTAAGCCTACTGCCCATTTATATAATTATTAGGGCTCAAATAAAAATGGAAAAGACATAATTTTCTTATCATACAAATAATAAAGAAAAAAAAAAAGAAAAAATTCAGTTAACATGCAAAAATTTATTTTATTATGCAAAATAATTTCAATGACCTCACCAAATTATAAGTACTGTAATAAAAAAAAAGTTTAACAATTTTCATCAAAATGAACGTGTCATTCATTACTATTATTATTATTATTGGAACCGCAATAACGATCTACCATAAGGGTGTGGCAACTTAGGGAAGTTGGTAAGTTGTCACCCCCAAGTGGCAGGTCTTGAGTTCAAATCCCACTGGCGACGCTTTTGAAAAAATAGACCTGTGTTCCGGTAACTGTTTCTTGTCGATCGGTTGGGTATATCACCTGTAGTCCTTGGTTACCATCTTGAATAGGAGCTTTCGGGCGAAGTTGTATCTCGTGACACAGACAAATCCAAGGAACCGGAGAAACAGAAACCCATTTGGCAAGTCCCGAGTAAGGAGGTAGCTCTGATCTTTGACGGTGCTAACCAAAACTGGAATATTGGACCGAAACCGGGGAACCAGACGTTGTCCTTGAGGACAAGGTCTACCAACCTGGCCACCGGAGTCGCACCGGAGGAAAAGAACCCATGTTGAGGAATTGGGGACCAAGGGGAGAAAAACCATAATGGCACCTAATGCCGGGTAGATCAACCCTTCCGGGCCAACTGGATTGGAAGTCTGGGAAAACGGTGAAGAACCGGTAGGAAAGTGATGGTGGGTACCGGGGTTGGAGCGAACCTTATAAGGGCAGAAGTAGGTAATGGTAGCGGTTGGGTATCCCCTGACTGCAAGTTGCTTGCCTCGGTAAGTGCGTAAGTTACCGAAGTGTAGGTAATACCTGTGTGGAACAGGGACTGCTCTACCAAGTTTACTCGCGAGGATAAATTAGTCCTAAGGGGATGTAGGTAGCATCTGGGACTGTCTTCGACTGACTAATGTATCGGAGGGCTGTACCGGTGATCACAAGTAGGATTGACATGCAAAGCTTGGACCAGAGGGTTTAAATAGGCAATCCCCTAGTCGGGTTGTAGGTATGGCAACTAGTGTAGAACCTTCGGGCGGACTACTTAAATTAGACAACCAAAAGTTGTACGTGTGGCTAGTTGTACTCTCATTCAATGTAATTCAATTGTGGGTGCACCCAAAGAGGCACCCTTGATCCACAGGCTTGATTAAATAAACTCTCACCCAAAGCGGGAACTTTGACACAAAAAAAAAAAAATAAATAAAATAATGATCTACCATATTTGCCACCATAGCCTAGTGCTTATTCCTGTCTTGTATAGCATCTTTCATCTTTCTGATCTCTATTTCCTTTTCCCAGGCCATGAGAAGGTAATCCAGTTTCGAGTTATCTACTATAGCCTCTAATTCTTTTATTTCAGTTTCACTTTCAACTTTGAAATTTTTCTTCTTCTGCTCTATTATTATTTTTTTACCTCCAATTCTTCTATATATACTTCCAGATCTATTGTTTCAATAATTTCTGCCTTGGTACGGGCAATGTTTGATTTGGTCCAGTGAAGTTTGGATTTCTATGTTGAAAAAATAGAAGGAAAGTATCATTCTTCATATAATAAATAAAAAATAATAATAAGTATACTATCTATTTTTATTATACAAAATACATATATAGGGATATATAAAAAAATTGTGCAATTGGAAAAGGAAGCAAAAAAAAAAAGTAAATATATAAAACATAAAGTAGCTACACTGTACAATGTACAGGCAGTAAATAGACAAAGGCCCATACATTGTACAGTCGATCTAAAAATGCTATCGTTCTGTACAATGTACACATCAGCAAATTTTATATATAGATATATATTGATTACTAACCTGTAAGATATATATCGATACCCATCGGCCCTGCTGATTTCTATCGATAGTAATAATAATCGATATATATCGATATATATTGATATTAATCAATATATATCTGATATGATATTAATTAATAATTATTATATTCACATAATCTAGCTTTTTGAATATTTTACAGGTTTTCACAAGTTTTTGCAAGTTTTTGCAATTTAATTATAATTTTTTTTATTTATTATTATTATATAATATTTTAATTTATTAAATATACAATATTTACAAGTTTTCGCTATTTAATATAAAATTTTATTTTTTTATTATATATTATATTTAAATATTACATATATTATATATTATTATAAAAAAATGACAAAAAAAAAATAAATCCAAAAAAAACAAAGCCAAAAAAAATTAAAAAAATAAAAACAAAAAAAATAAACTATTATATTCTTTATATTCGCTCATGTTTGTTTATATTCGCTTATATTTGCTTATATTCGCTATTTCTTGCAAAGTGCCAGAAAGTTAGGTTGTTTTCTTGCAAAGTTCTGAAAGAAGTAAAGAATAAATAAAATAAAATAAAAAAAAAGTAAAAAAAAACAAACAAAAAACAAAAAACAAAACCGAAAAAATAACAAAAAAACAAAACCGAAAAAAATAAACTATTATATTTTGCTTATATTCGCTTATATTCGATTATATTTGTTCATATTCGAGTCTTTTTGCAAAATACCAGAGATGTTAAAATTGGTGTTCTTGTAAAGTGCCAGAAAGTCAAATCATTTTCTTGCAAAGTTTCAAAAGAAGTAAAGGATAAATAAAATAAAATAAAGTTAAAAAAATAAGTAAAAAAAAAACAAACCAAACAAAAAACAAAAATGTAAGCAAACTAAATAAAAAAATAAACAAAGCTCCAAATCTCCATTTTGAGTTCGTGTTTTTGCAATTTAGAAATCATCAAGTTTTTCGCAAAGTGCAAGAATAAAATAAATTAATAAAAATAAAAAAAACAAAAACAAAAAACATGAAATGAAAAAATAAATAAAATGAAACCTTGCAAAAACTTGCGAAAACTTGTGAAAACTTGTGTTCTTAAACTTTTGAAATTGCTAGAGAAAGTAGTTGCGTGTTCTTGCAAAGTGTCAAAAGGCTGAGTTAGCTTGCACTAAGTACCGAAAAGTCACTGGATTTCTTGCAAAGTGCTAGTGGTAAAGTGTAGAAATAAAATAAAAAAAATTAAAAAATAAAAAAATTTAAATAAAAAAAACAAAACGAAACTATATGAAACAAAACGAAACTAAACAAAGCTAAATGAAACCAAAAAAACAAATGAAAAATGAAAAACAATGTAAAATTAATAGAAGATCTAAATTATAAACAAAAAAAACAAAGATCTAATCTGATCTTGTGGTACAATTATCAAAAATTATTGAAACATTTTGAAAATATTAGTCAAATGCGTTTTTGATATGATCCAGGTTACAGGTTGTCCTAAAATATTTCGAATATATTCAAAATATTAAAAAGAAAAAAGAAAAAGAAAAAAAAAGAGAAAGAAAACGAAAAAGGAAGAGAAAAGTAAAGGGAAAGGGGGTAAAAGGAAGAGGGAAAAAAGGAAGAGGAGGTAAAGATCATTCAAAACGGCCTTTTTTTTTTTAGTTTTTTGGCACACTTTGTGGAATAATTTTTATGATCCTTGGTAGCTTACGGATCAAATGGGCTTAAGAGATTTTGAACTTTTTTTATTTTTTTATTTGGTAATCCAGGTTAAAATTTTCATAATGTGGTGAAAACACTATGTAATCGTTAAAGATCTGCTAATCGTCATATATCGTTTCAAATAATTATGATTATAGTCGATTTATAGATATATAACGATTTAATATAAAAAAATGGTATATATTGATTATAGATATATAACGATTTTTATTCAATTAATCGATATATAACGATATTATAATATATATCGATTATAAATATATATCAATTTTTATCCATTAATTGATATATAATGATATTTTAATCGATATAACAATATTTTATAATCGATATAAAACGATTAAGTGCTATATATCGATCAATATCTATATATAAAATTTTCTGATGCAATTGACTAAAAATAAAAGAAAAAAAATAAAATAGACGCAGAAGCAAAAAAAAGGATCATATAATTGACCTCAAAAAAATAAACCAAAATAAAAATAAGTAAATACTTTGCTTGAAGATAGAGGGTTTTGTGCTATTATTCTGCTGCTAGAAGTACCAACAAAAGATATAAGATTTTAAATTTTTGAAAAAAGTAGTTTAAAAACTTTAAGCAATTTTAATATTCAAAATTTTATAAAAAAAGAATGTAAAGATTATATACAGATTTTCACATTACACAGATTGAGGATTGTATTGTGATTATTTAATCAATTTACGTACAATAATATATATTGAAGGTTGTATTTAGAGATGTGCAAAATGCATTATGTATTCAATATTGCATGCTATATAATGCAGCATAATGCAATACAGGCTACTTAAAATTTCAAAATGTATATAGAAATTATTATATAATTTTGATTCAAAAATTTTTAACTATAGTAATAAAATTATTATTTTGTGTATATACATTATAGTGAATACTTGTATTACTACTTGTTTTGTTTATCTTCATCACTACCAATCTAATATTTTTTTGTGTTTTTGGGGCTCTATGGCAGTCTTACGGCATTGTATTAGACCTACAACATTCTTATAAATGTGATATTTTATTGAATTAAAGATTACAGAATACATGATCGAAAGCGAGAAATTGAACAAATTGCTCAGAATGGCAGAGATATCCCATGACAGAAGCAATTATAATTGCACTAGAAGTCTCAGTAGGATTAGCCGGTGGGTCATTTCCTGCCTGCTAAGAAATAATGGAATCACATGTCTTATTGTTTTGGGTGGGTAGCGAAATTTTGCCTTGTTATTCTTATATACCAGAAGAGCTTGGATTCGTTATCTACTGTACTTATACTGCACTTACCCTTACAAAAAATTGACTGATCAAATCAAGCCAAATCGAAAGAGCAATAATAAGTTCTGTAACAAAATGTTTTACATAAGCTCATAATAGAAATGACTGCTATTTATATATAGCTAAGTAAAAGCAAAAAATTTTTTAAAGATTTTCTAGTTTAAACATTTAGTTAAGTTTATTATTTTAGTTAATTTTTTTTTTGCTACAAACTATTTCTTTTTTGCTACAAACTATTTCTTTTGTACTATTAATTCTAATCTTATTAAATCATTTATATCATTATTTATAATTTGTATTTTTAAATTTGCATGATAATATTTTTTGGCTATTTTTTATATATTATGCAGAATATCATAATGCATCATGCAGCATAATGCTGCATTATGCAATGCAAGACCAAAAAAATATGCATTCGCATATCTCTAGTTGTATTGTAATTATTTAATCAATTTACATACCATTATAATATATATTGAAGGTTGTATTGTATTGTAATTATTTAATCAATATATTGTATTAATATACAATTTTCGTATCATTTATATATGGTATCAGGCAGTTCTATCATTTTCCTATTTTAAAAAAAACAGTCTATGAACAGTGTTATAGTTATTAGAGAAACTATGCTACTGCAGAATCAATTTAGCTCATGGTTACAAACATAAACTTGTATTTTGGTTTGTAAAGAAAGATGAAGGATGACTTTTATAAACCTCCCTAGCATCTTCTAAAAAAATTTCGGTACTATTTAAACGACCAATCAAATTTTAAGATCAGAAAGAATCGCAAAAAATCTAAAAAAAATCAAAAAATTGTTCATAGCTAGTGATACGGGCTGATGTCAATTCTCAGCCCGACTCATGCTAGAATTAATCAGCCTAGTCGACCGGGCCGATCAAAGATCTTTCAGTCAAACAAGAATGCAAAATAGGCTTATAATTTGATCTTCTTAATATGAAAATATATTAAAATAGTTAAAATTATGCCATAATCCTTGTACAATATTTCTGTTACTCAAAAATTACACTATGGAGATACTTGAGATAATGATAGTAGTTGATCTCAAAAATCGACTTTAGTTAGTCGATATAATGATCAACACATCATAAGCATACATACAATATAATGTAACATAAATTACAATAGTAGGAAGCAGGAATGGAACATCACTATATTCAATTGGTTTCAATTGTTTTTGTATATGTCCATTTTCAATTGGACATAGTGATATGCTAGGTAGGAATAGTGCATGTGATGCATATATATGGAGGATCTACTATATCTGTAAAAAAGAAGTGGTTATAAGAGGTCCAATGGGTCCTCTTATGGCCGGTAATATACTGGGTTATTTTCTCATAGTTGGAAATCAAAGTGATAATATATGACGGTGTTTACTAACTTATAATTGACAATTAGTACTTTAATTAGCGAAAAGAACATGCAATCAAAACTTCTAATTGACTAGTTAATTTATAAATATTGACTAGAAAAGTCGCCTATTCAATTTTGGTCTTATTGACTACAAAAACTAACTTGAGAATGTTATACATGTGATTTAATTAATAATTATAAGTTAAGTTATACATTGAAATTCTATCAGGCAAAAAAATTTAACTCTATCCCAGTTGGGCTGATCTGCAGATATGGGTCAAGGACTGACCCACCCACCCACCTGGCTGATAGGTCGAGGTCACCCATATCACTATTTATAGCTCAAATATTTTACTTATGAAATATCTTCTCTCACTAACAAAAAATTTTCCTTGCAAATTTTAGTAAGTAATGTTTTTTCTATCCTAATATAATAACAAATCTAATCTTTCTTTAGCTATGAAATTTTTTAGCAAAATTTTTTTAAGTTGGAAGTTGGTGACACTTATCGATCAGCAGACATGACCAATGATATGCATATCCTTATTATAGTCAAAAATCTAATTCGTATCAAAAAGTACTAATATTTTTCTTTATTAAAAAAACCAAAGAAATAAATCAGGTTTAAGTTATTATTTTAACAATTTTATATAATCATATATTTGTTAAAGAAAAAATATTTGAAATAAGTACAATTCTTAGAGATCAGCTAAAGCTACTTTATTTAAATCAATAATATCTACCAAAATTCATTTATACTCTTTTATTAATCAAACTAACTCTAAACACTAATCTAATACAAAAAAAAAAGCTGACAAAGAAAGCCCCCAAAATTTTTAAAATTTAATGTTAAAATATTTTCTAAGATCTTAGCATAGTGAGCTTAGTTGCCACAATCAATCTAAATAAAACTTGTGATGCTTTAAAAACTGGTAGGATTTTTCTATGTATTTGATTAAATTGACTTTAAAAAAAATAAAAATACCTTATTACATATAATTACATATATAGTATAGTAAATTCATTCATAAATGCAATGAGAAGTATGTGTTCGACATCGTTTATTCTTAAAATTTTACTGATTTAAAATAATTTAGGTTAATTCTTAATGCAACATTATGAAACCTAGGCCCTACCATTTGCCACTAGAACGTGACCAGT
This sequence comes from Gigaspora rosea, assembly GCA_003550325.1. NCBI lineage: Eukaryota > Fungi > Glomeromycota > Glomeromycetes > Diversisporales > Gigasporaceae > Gigaspora > Gigaspora rosea. Next base: position 884,909 of record QKWP01000001.1, on the reverse strand, counting down.
CATTATGTATGCATATTATCAATTAATTTGTTTATATGGAATACGTATTTAGTCAGTGCTTATATGTCATGCTATTAAATAAGAGACTATCACCCGATAAAAATTAGAACTCAGAATTGTTTAATGATTTATTATACTACAAAATGTATTATGCATGTCATATTAAAAGAAAAAATAACCTTTGAATATTTAATTTTAATTATCTTTCTCTTATTCTTCGTTATTAAATTTTTAAAATGGAACGATACAACTTTCTGGTATATGAAATCTTTGATCAAATATTAGAAGCTTTTATTCGTTAAAGAAAAAACAATCATAGTTTAATAACTAAGCTAATGGAAAATAACTTAGGAATGCAAGTTTGTCCTACTAAAATTTTATAGTGCAGCACACAAAGCAATGAAACATACTGGTCAAGAAAAATCTGGTGAAAGTTTTTTTTTTAGTTTGTTTATTATATATATACCTTTTTTTATAAAAGAAAAAAAAGGTTCAATGTGATATTGTTTATTACACAAAAGGTTGTTGACGACGCCATCCATGAATGCAAAGTTTGTATTACAAGACGGGCATTTGTAAAAATCTTACCCATCCGACTGACCAATAATTTTGTTATTGTAAATTTTAGTAAAATATAATAAAAGTCAGCTGATTTTAAATCTTTTAATTGTTTCAATTGTTTTTAAGGGATTTTCACATCATATTCAGGTAAATAGGGTTGCATCAGTCCGGTCCGGTCCAGTCTGGTCTCTAAGAGGACCATTATCATAGTGTTTATGGACCCGGTCCAGTCTGGTCCTTCAGTCCTATAACAGTCCTTTAATGATTACATCACTCTTAATACATAGGATTTTATTGGCCAAAAATAACGTAATTATTTACTGTCAGATGTAAACAAACATCATATGATCTATATTACACCTGATCAAGAAATTTGATTGGGTGATATGAATATTACAGTTATGTTTGCAAGGACCGGTCCCATGACCAGTCCTTTAATGGTCCCACAGTCCTTATCGGTCCTGGTCTGGGACCAGTCCTGGACCAGTCTTTTTCAGAACTGATGCATGCCTACAGGTAAAGTGATCATATATAATTTTCTTTTCTCTCTTTTTCTTTTAATTAAAGAAAAAAATTTATTTGTTGGTAGATACTATTGAAATGACTTTGATGCCTGATAGAATTTATATTATAGTTTCCATATCAGAGATCACTTCTTACATAGAAGTTTCTCCATCTAAGATAGCAGAAGTAGTCATAGCATGCTTATATGATATACGGCCCATCAATTGTATTACATCTGATAATGGCGATGAATTTGTTGGAAAGAAAAGAGCCAAATTTATTTATTTATTTATCATATTATTTTTTTTTATATTACATGCAAATTATGCGTGATATTTATTATATTTTTATTATATTAATATTATATTAATATTTATTTAATTGTTGCATTTACATCTTATTTTTGCAATTTGTTTTTTATTACAATGGCAGCACTTATTCTTGTTTTTTTATCAGTTTCTTGACTAGACACCTTGCTTGTGATATTTTGAAGAGGCTTTATTGGTCGCATTGATTTTTATATCGAGATCTGGAAAGTTATCATTGTCTAACATTTCTATGAGTTGTCCTATGAAAGAATTGGAGTAGCATTTTGATAAAACGATACCACCCTACCTGATCCTGTTTACAATCTCACAGTGACATAAAAGTTATAATTTGATGGCCTGTCGTAACAACAATCATTGTTTTTAGCCAATTTCAAGTAGCTTAGGGCCTGTTGGATGACAATCATAAGGTGGATTTTGAAATTGAAGTGGCCTTTCAGGATGATATTCACAAAGTGTTCTTATAATTCGTATATATAGACAAGACAATAATTACAAGAAATTTTTTTCATTATTTATTATATAAAAGTGGCCTGTAAGAACAACAGTCACAGAATTTTCTTAATATTTGTATATAAAAGTGATCTATTGGGACAACAGTTATGAGAAAAATTTGTATTGGGATACAGAGCACCCGTATAGTTTAGATTGACATGTTAGTCAAAGAGGGCTAAGGGTTTTTTTCAAATAGAATTATCTGGTTTTTTTTTATCCCACCATTTATGCTTTAGATAATTATTAGGTTTTAGGTCATTCAATTGATACTTTTGAATTCTGCACTGTTAGTACATATAGCACGAAAGCAGAAGGACAGTGTACCCATAATTGCTTTTTATTTGTATCTAACATATTAATTTCAGATTTATTAATGGTTATATTTCGATAATATTGTTAACCAATTTTTTATATTAAATGATTATAAAATAATTATATACTAAAAATTACATTTATTGGCACAAATGTCTAAAGAAAGTGTATATAATTTTTTTTTAAAATTGAAGCTCTCAGCTAGCTTTATGTGGAAATAGAGCTATTTTTTTCAATAGTTTATAAAATTATTCAATTATTATATAAATAATTAATTTTTACGAAGTTTTTAAAAAAAACTATATAAAAAATAGCTCTATTACTATGTAGAGCTAGTTGCAAACTTCAAATTAAAAAAATTATATGCACTTTTGTTGGATACTTATGATAAAAAATGTAAATTTAATCTAATATTTAAATATATGATCTATAAAAATCTGAAATTAATGATCTTCTGATTGATTTACTTAGTTGAGGTAACACCTAATGTAATGTAAACTACCGAATAAATTGGTATAAGATAAAGGTATGAGTATTAGTGTGATTGTGTTGTAAAGTAATCCAAAATTTTCATGCCATGCACCCTAACAATTCTATATGATCAAAAGACGATTTTGAACAATTAAAAATATTTATTTATAAATCGCATACAATTAAATATTTTGAAAAAATTTGAGGAAATTTATTTCCAAATTTTTCATGTACAAATTATTTTGGATTCAATAAGATTTTCTCCATTTAGTAAAATAATATAGACATTCGCTGTTGCTGCTCCTCTATTTGCATTAAAATTTGTAGTAGAGAGACTTAAATTTTTTTTGTTTTTTTTTTTATTTTTTACTTTTTTTTTTTTTT
>QKWP01000001.1:819552-876638 GCA_003550325.1 Gigaspora rosea | reverse complement strand
CCTTGCAGACAAATCTGCAAAATGTCATAAGCGATACTACTAATATTCTAGCGTATCCAAACTTTGCTAAGTAATAAAGATTTTTATGAATTCGCTACACTGTTTTATTAATAAATTAATAGATCAAAAATGATTTTAGGTAACTTGTCTTTTTGAGCTTTACTAAATCGAAGTTTTAAAGTTGGCTATCGAAATGATATGAAAACGTGATTAGATAAGTAACATTAGCCAATCACATTTAATGAGGATCATTAAAACATTAACCAATCACATTTAATGAAGATCATTAACATTTTAGCCAATTAAAAAGAACTTCTGTCATGCTGAGTCTGTGGCGAGTGTATTTATGTGATTTTTAGCCGATGCTTGGTGTAACGCCACGTGATCGGGAGATGCCATTTTACTTATTTACGCGGGTAACACAAACCAAAAAAGGAATTCCAATTTTGTAAATAAACTAAGTGCGTGAGATAAAAATTTAGGGTTAGGGCCTTGACGTTAGAGGCTATAGATTTAGAATGATGCTTAATATAAGTAAAATTTCATTCCCGTCATTTTTAATTAGTGCACCAAGATCGATTTAAACATTAGTTATTGCGTATTTTCTCTTTTTTCTTCTTTTAAGTAGCATCACCTGACCCGCCAATAGTCGATAATAACCGACCGAAACCGACCGTAACCGACCGAACCCATCCCTAGTTGGGTTAGGGTTAGCTAATATCAAAATTTCGCAAGGATTTTTTTTGTTAATGCGCAGTAGACGATTTCATAGACAATCTTCGGAGTTATTAGTGATTTTTTATAAAAAATCATAAAAAAGCATGATTCGTACACCTGATCCTAAAATTCATTGATTTGCGCCACAAAAAGTCACATGACCGGAAAATTTTTGTGAGCTACGTAGGTTTTTTTCATTGAAAATTGTTTGACCTGAAGTAATTTGCGAAAATTATCTAGTTCAGCCGGAATTTCCAAGGTAATTTGTTGTCTTTACCAATAAGACTGTTGCAGTCCATGGCTCAAATTGGATTTATCATTATTATTTTTTTAAAGTTTTATTTTTATAAAATTTTGGATCATTTATTGCTGGCAAATATTTAGTTAACATAAAAAATTAATTTATAGAATGTTTAGGCCACGCAAAAATTAATTTTTCGTTTTACATAATCCTCCGACCCAATTTTTCAAAAAAAAAAAATAAAAAATTTTTTAAATTTCACTTGTGCCAATTATTACATCTTTGCTATTTAATATTTTCTTCGGTGTCGCCCAATGGTGACATAAGTTTTCCAGAATTACCCGATAGATCCGAAAAAAACCCCTCCAAAATTTTCTGATTCAGGTTATGCAAACCAAAAAATATCTTTGTGTGGCCTTGGATGTGAACATGAGCATATTAATTTACATAATTTACGGTAGGTTAAAAAAAAAAAAAAAGAAATTGACCCCGGTGACTGAAATTTTAACACCATGTTATGCAAAACGAAAAATTAACTTAAAGAGATTACCGTTAATTATTTTTCTTGTGGTGTATGATTCGTAGAAGTGGAGTTAGCAATATTATAAAACTAAACCAAGACGATCTACAGTTAATGATGAAATAATTCAAGAACTAGTAAGCAGTTAAATGGTGAGGATGATATAAAAAATTAATGATTACTATAATTTTGACCCTACACAACTAGACAAACTATAAAAACCCTGGATAAATAGTTATGGCGCAAAAATTTGTAGGACTGTGATTTATATCCAATCTGATTATAAGATCAAAGCGTAACATACATCAAAGTGAAATTTATGAAAAAGAAGCATAAATTTGCTATAGTAACTATTTTATATATCGCAAATGTTAATATTCAAATAAAAACTGCAAAAATTAGAATAGATTAATCACTAGATCATCAATTTTTTTGTTTCATGACTATGGTACTCAAAAACTTTTGGTTTACATCAAATAATGACGTACTAGACTTAAGTTTAAAATTATATAGATTAAAATATAAAATACGTCAAAATTTTTAATACAAGTTTAATAAAGTATTATTGGAGGCAAAAAGATTAAACTTATAATTGTGATTATTATATAGATTAAATTTAATACAAGTTTAATAAAGTATTTTTGGAGGCATTTTTTAAATGGCATATTAGTTTTTTTTTTTAGAATTCAAAATTTTGAATAAGATTGTATATAACTGTTAGACATCACTTTCAAATTTTAGTCAATAAAAAGTTGACATATCAATATGTATGTACGTACGTACGTACATAGAACATTGTGACCAAATACGGATACAGTGACTTTATAAGCTACAAATAACGATAGATAAAATAGCTTGTAATGAAATCAATGGTACCATTTTACAATTTTACCTACTATAAATGACTGTTCAATAAGTTGAAAAAAGATGGCTCAAATATAATCATATTATCAAGATAGATGTGGTGCAGGAAATTTCAGTTTTATTTATTATTAAGTATTTTTTCAATATATATTATTATTTTTGCATATTGATATATTTATTTTGCCATAAATCAAAATATAGGATTATAATGAATTAAGTTATCCGGCAAACTCATATTATTTTTTTCGTGTATTACGATGCAATCAGCATAGCGGGCTTTATTATGATTGGTTGATTTTGAAGATCATCTTATCATATTAAAGTCTTATTAAAGTAACGATTTGCTGTCACAAGAATGGAACGGGTGCCACGAATACGAATCGGGTGAAGGTAAGACAAAAAAAATTTGAAAGCTCAAGCTTTACTTTATATACCGTCAAAGTAATTCAGTAAACCACGAGGTAATTCGGAAGTTAGATGAGAGGTATGTCTAGACGTTTCTATTTAACCAATATAACTTACAGTATATAAAACTTGGTGAAATGACAGTAAATTTAAAAGGTTTACATCGCTAATCTATTTTATTTATAACTTATTTATTATTCTAAAGACAGACACGTACGGCCAGTAAAATAGCTTAGTGACATGAAGCAATGAAAATATAAGCTTGCGAACTTGTAAGAGATTAAAACATAGTATTATATCTAAGAATATTAAAGCGTAGTGTTACGTCTAAGAATTTAAAGCGTAGTTACGTCTAAGAATATTTAAGCGTGGTATTACGTTTAATTTAGGATTAAGGTTAAATTCGTTTTGTATTAATTAACTGTTATTATATACAATTAAAATTTGGTATAATTTTGTATTGTCTCTTATAATAAATGTTTCATTTTTTTTTGTGTTTATTATTATTTTTATTTTTTTAAATAAGATCTTGGATTATATGATTCTATTTGTATCGGGATTATGATCTTAGACTCTGGGTTGTTAAATTTCATAGTAATGTATTTATTAATACAAATTAATTCTATACAGTATTGAATATTTAGTCGTTACGGTAATTAGTTTCGTATAAAATATTGCCTTGCGAATAATTTGATTAACCAATGATATTTTTGCAATATCACGGGATGATCTACAAAAATCAGCCAATTACAATGAAAGCCCGCTATGCTGATGCAATCATGTTTATTCGAATTATTAGACAAATTGGCAAATACGGTAATTTGACAAATGATTGGCTACACGTGCTCATTTGCCAAATTGCCGTTATTCATCAATTTTTGCCTAATATTGTATACATAAGGATTCCTTCTTGACAACATTACTAATTCTGCAGGTAATAAAATTTTTTATTCACCATAAAAAAAAGGATAATTACATTATAATGACTTACTCTAAATAAGATTTTAGATTCTTTTAATTGTAAAATATGATTGCAGATTCAGCTACCGTCGCAAATAGTACCTAGAGGACCTAGTCGAATTTTCCAAATACTACAATTCGTAAACATTTATAATCAATTATTAATATAATAAAATATTCATTATCAACATTCCAGTTAATGAAACATCACCAAATATTCTAGTGGTTGAAAGTCTAAGCAAGTACTTATTTAAAGTAGATATTTGGACATTTTCAGGAAATCAAATTACACTGCTAAGTTATCCAAATGAGTTTTCTAACACGTCAGCAATCATAGTTATATCTTGTCTAACTTTAACCCGTACCAGTTTTCATCAATATTTGAGGCTAGTAGATATTCTGCTTTGGCAATCAAGAATTATAATGTAGAGCCAAAAAAGTTAGATTTACTGTTTCATGGATTATTTATTGCACATTATAATTACCATGTTCAACAACAAGCAACGTCAACTCATCACCAACAAGCAATATCAATTCATCACCAACAAGCAATATCAATTAATCAACAACGGGAAACACATAATTACCGAAGGGAGCAGCTACGCCAACCATTACTGTCAGGATGGTAACATCAATATTATCTGCTTGAGATAAGAGCATCATTTTATATGTAAACTGCAAAGTATGTCTATTATCATATTAGATTTTGTCCCCTATATATATGAATTAATTATTAGTAAAAAAAAATATTAAATATTAAATGATAAATAATTAATAAATAACTTATTTACCAATAGTTGGCACTTTGCATATTTTTTGTCACCCTGATTCCATTTTGATAATAATTTATGACATTATGTATTCCGTTATCATGATCCAATTCAGAAGATTTTAGATAATTAATAAATGTTTTTTTTTCATCTTAATTCCAATTCCATATTGGTAACAATAACCAACCTCATATATTTCTTCAGCATAATTCGCATCGTCTGATTTTAGAAAATAAGTGAATGCTTTGTACTTATATTTTTCAACTTCAATTCCATTTTGATGATAATATCCAACCATATACGCTTCTTTAATATGTCCTAGATTTGCAGATTTTTGATAACATATAAATGCTTCATTAGTATCTTTTTCAACTTTATCTCCAGTTAGATAACAATAACCAACATCATAATTCCTTTAACATGAACTAATTAGCAGATTTTTGATAATAAATAAATACATTGTGTTTATGTTTTCAACCCAAATTCCACAGTAATAAAATGTACCAATTTTAAATGTTCCTTCAGTATTTCCATTTCTGCGGATTTTTGATAATATATGAATGCTTTATGTTCATTCTCTTCAACTCCAATTCCCTTCTCATAACAATAATTAACATTAAAAGTTCCATCAACATGACCCTTATCCGCAGATTTTGGAAAATAAAAGAACGATTTATGCTCTTTCCTTTCGACTTCAATTCCATCAGCATTCGTCATATAAGCCGATTGTTGAAAGTAAATGAATGCTATACGCTCGTCTTTTTCAACTCCAATTCCATTTTGGTAAAAATGATCAAGAAAACACATACCGTCAATACTTCCCGTATCAGCTGATTTTTTAAAGTAACTGAACACCATAACTATCACCGTTTTCAACATCTATTCCATTTCTATAACAATAACTACCATAACTCATCCAATATTGTGGCCTATCTCTGCAGATTTTTTATAATAAATAAATGATTTATCTTCATCTTTATCAACTCCAATACCATAAAATAACAATTTCCAATATTAAATATTCCATCAACACATCCCTTCTCTGCGGATACTTGATAATAAATAAATGCATTATATTCATCCTTTTCAGCTCCAATTCCATTTTGATAACAGTCCAACGTTATTTGCACTACTACCATGACTAGGGATGGGTTCGGTCGGTTACGGTCGGTTTCGGTCGGTTATTATCGACTATTGGCATATAGCCGGCTAAGTGCGGTCGGTCATACTGGTTAATAGCCGACTATAGTCGGTCAATTATTTTACTATGTAAAGGTTCTTTGATCCTTTAATTAAAGTTGTAGAGCCAATTCTTCCGATTCTAACGACAACTAGATCATCAAAATTGGTTTAGTCATTCTTTAGATAATTGAGATTACAGATTAGTTTAGACCAATTCTTGTTAGCGCAAGTAAACAGATGACGTATGCATTATTTCACGTGATGTGATGATTGTATAGTCTTTACGGGATCTTCCGTTTATCGGACTGATCCGTGTGGAAACCGAGGTTACACAGGGACCGAAGCACCAGCCGGTCAGGTGATATTACTTAAAAGAAGAAAAAAGCGAAAATACGCAATAACTAATGTTTAAATCGATCTTGGTGCACTAATTAAAAATGACGGGAATGAGATTTTACTTATATTAAGCATCATTCTAACCCTATAGCCTCTAACGTTAAGGTTCTAACCCTAAATTTTTATCTCACGCACTTAGTTTATTTACAAAATCGGAATTCCTTTTTTGGTTTGTGTTACCCGCGCAAATAAGTAAAATGTCATCTACCGATCACGTGGCGTTACACCAAGCATCGGCTAAAAACCACATAAATACACTCGCCACAGACTCTCTCTCACTCTTCACTCACAAGCAACAACAATAACAGTCAAAATTCACCCACCCACCTCTCCACATAAATCAGAAACCACCGGCTAAAAGTTTATTCGATCAATTTTGCAGTATATTGAGCACTATCTAATTTAATTCTGTAATTATTGTTGGCTCTCTAAATAACAATACCGCAACAGCGCAAAATTTTAACTTCCTTTTAAAAAAAAGTTTCAAGGTAATTCAAGGTATGAATATTTTCAATTTTTGAATCTACTTTGTCTCATTTCTCTCTATTTTTTATTTATCCAATATATATGATAAATATGTGCATATGAAGAATATTAACTTACTTTTTATTTTTTAATGTAGACGCAAAGAAACATAAAACAAAATCCTATGCTTTTGTAAAAAAAACAAGCACAAGCACTGGAACGATTAGACCATGAAGCATTTGTTGAGGAACTTCATATTGAAAATATAACTGCAGAAATGGAGTTGGAATACGAAAGAGAGCGTCATGAAAAAGTGATAAAAGAATTAGACCAACAAAAAATGGAGTGGGAGAAAACTTTGAGGTCGTTGATAAAGAGAGGAAGGAAAGAAGAAAAAAAAAGGAAGGTAATTTTAGAGGAGAGAAATAAGTACCAGAAAATATTAGCTAATGTAGAGTCCATTAGGGAAGCTTCGTATAGCAATTATTCTAGTACTTATAAATATTACATTAAAATAAGTGCACTCAAATTCCAATTGCTAAATATAATGTAGTGATAATAGTATAATCTTATATATTCGTATAATTTTTTTAATTGTAATAAAGCATAATTCTTAAAGCTTATACTCAAAATCACTGCTAGTAAAAGTCTCCGAAGTACTATTGCCTATTGCGATAAATCTGAGTTCTTGTTTCACTGTATCTTTTTGTCCCTAAAAAATAATTGTTAACTTATTATCTATTAGAAAAAAAAAGAAAATAAGATTATATCACAGTGATCAACCACATAATCTTTGCCTTCATCATTCACAAATCTATCACAATCTTGTAGATCCATGGGACTATAAAATTAAATAAGCTGTATATTTGATATCAAAAGAATATCCAGTAATTAGTACAGTAAATAAAAAAAAATATTTATTGGATGAAAGCATTTACAAAAAGAGATACTTAACTACTATGACATGATCAATCAAAATTGGATGACAACCCGATAATTGCAAGATCATCAAATTGGGCATGAACTAAATGTATGCAATGGAGTTTCAGTATGATGAGATAGAAGCCAATCGGGTATTAGAAATTGGTATTGATACTTAAAAGAGAAAGAGAATTAGTTGTAAGTATTAGTAATATAAAAGTACATATAAATGTAGTGCTCTACTTATCTTTTGTGGTGCCTGAAAAGGGTTAAAAATCATAATAAAGCACTTCTTCGAGTAAATAAAAGATCATCAGTATTAGAGTTAGTGATAAACAATAAAGTAGCAAAAGTATGCATACTTACCAAATTACAGCACCTCTAGTAGAGAAAGCAATCTTTATTTTCTCACTAGTGTCATTATAAGACTTAGACTCTAAAGACTTGGATCTAATCTTTTAATATCTCTTTTGAAACCTTCTATTGTTATATTATAGGTTTGGTTATGGCATTTCAGATTTGTTTAGATAGTTTGAGAAATCTAATACCAGAATTGTAATTAAATCCATATTTGCAGAGAAAGTTTAAGATCGCTATAAACAAATAAAAGGAAGTTTTAGTATAGATAAAAACAAAAATAGAAACAGAAGAAAAAAACTAAATGCTGTACTTAGCTTAGTTAACCAAACTTCTTTCAAGTTCGTTTATGTTAGGTTAGGGTTAGGGTGAGTGCTCAGTTAGGGTTTGGGTTTAGGTTATTATATAGTAAATCGCTCAAGGAATACTTTTTGTTAATCCAAAAAAGTGGTTTTATGTGCAAACTTTTGAGAAATAAGCTTTTTTTTGGCAAAAGAAACATTTTGAGATGTTCGTTTTGAATGTCTTTTATTGGTCAATAATCACGTGGGGTGAATTTTTATGGGGCATGCTGGGGTAGTTGCGTGAACTTGATTGTTGCTATATTAGTTTTAGCACATTTTGGATATAACCATGATTTTACTGGTTGTAGATCGACATAAAACTACGAACTGCAAGAATTGTTGAGAAAAATTAGATCATCAGATAATCTTGACGGCAAAAATCCCAACCAAAAATTTCCGAAAAATGGTAATTTTTTTTATATAATATTTGCTAATATATTCACGATTTTTTTATTAATTTTATTTTTTTCCTTCATCTATTGTGAGTAATTGTTCTTGCACTTGTTGTTGCACTTGCACCTGCACTCGAACTTGTTCTTGCACTTGCACCTGCACTCGAACTTGTTCTTGAACTTGAGTCCATTATACAAAACGCTTTCAAATTCGTGAAACATTTGACATTTTTAGCTATTTTTCGCCCAAATTGGCATCTTTGATTGTTGCACACCCGAACTAACATTATTTCTGGATGACCACTTACATACAGTATAAATAGATAATAGATTGTTCACTTAAAAATGAAAGATCAAAAACCCATTATTCTTTGGTCTCATCCAAGGTCTCTTTCTACAGTTTTTGAACGACCGTTCCTTCAATATCCTCAAAAATTCCATGTTATCCATGAACCATTTTATCCAATTACTCATGCTTACAGGACCAAAAACTTTGAATTTTTGAATAGAATTCCATTACCTAAACCTACTGACCCGATTACTTTTGCGCATCCTTTCACACCTATTCTAAACGAAATTCTCGCCTCTCATTATTATAATGAAGATAAAACACCTACCTTAAGAGTTTTTATGAAAGAACATGCAGCAATCTTTTTGCAATTAGCAGAAGGAAGTCCGCTATTATCCAAAGAAACTCTTTCAAAATTTAAACACACATTCATAATTAGAAATCCAGAAAAATCTGTAAAGTCTCTTTACAAAGCTATAAATGCTACAAATGAAGCTATTGATAAAGCCGGCTTACCTGATACTGGAAAGCTTAAAATTTCTTCTAGGGCAATTGGACTCAAAGATTCAAGGATTCTTTATGATTTAATTAAGAACGCAACTGGAGAGAAGATTGCATTAGTGGACGCTGATGATTTAGTTCAAGAACCCGAAAAAATTTTGAGAAAATATTGTGAAATGATTAATGTAGAGTTTAATAAAGAAATGCTTAATTGGAAAGAAGTAAGAGTGAAACCAAGATTGTCAACACTATATAATGTTCAAGGTTTAGATGATTTGTGGTTTAAGTACGTTTTTTTTCCCTCATTTTAATTTTTTTTTTTATAATGATAATAATTATATACGTATCATAAATAAAATAGAAACGCAATGCAAAGCACAGGATTCGACAAAGCAAAGAATAATAGCGAAGAAATTGAATATCCTCAATCTGTTTACGATTTAATTGCCAAAACCAAACCTCATTACGAATATTTATTTCAACATAGAATTAAAATTAAGGACAGTTTTGTACAATATAAACTCTAAAATCTCGATGGATGCGAGTTCGATATTTGTTTACTCATTAATTCTTTATTAGACGATTTTCATATTTATATAAAAGGTTTATATTAAATAAAATATAAAAACTATATAATATTTTTTAATTTTTTTGTAGTTGTCAATTCAGCAACTGGTATAAATCGAAAATCGATCTATTTATGGGCTAGAATTTCAAATGTTAGTATTTGAATTATGGCGGTTTGCAAAAAGATGAGATCCTGTGATTCGTAATGATGATAGTGGAAAAATTTCTGAAATTTTAATTCCCTGTTAATTATAGTTTCAATCAATAAAATCTATATTTTATTTGAAATCTTTAAATTCTCCAAGAATCGAAAAATCTACCAGAATCGGTTGATTTCTTGAGATTTTACATGGTATCTTGCTCTGAAGAGTCACACCTTTTTGCAAACTGCTATAAGCCTCTTCTAAATTATTAAATGTGTTAATCAAAATTTTTTTGCACTGAATATTTAAAAAATCTAGATTTTAATTATTAATAAATACAAGAAATCGCAAATTATTATATTCTAATTCCATATATTTTATATCTTTAGTATAAATTTCTAGAATGATAAATAATTAATTGAATATGAGGAATGTACATTAACTTTAAATTGTAGAATCTAAAAAATTTTAGAGACATTTCTGCGAACAATTTTACCTATAACTTATAATTTAAAGAGTTTTTGATCCCAAAAGTATGTGAATCTTGTGCACTATTAGACGGGCCAGGGTATTAAATTATAAACCCTTAAAAGGAAATAGGGCTTGCACGAGCTTGAATATTAGTGTTGTGCGTCAGATCGATTTTTGCGTCAGATTGAATCTGACGCGCGTCAGATGACTATCAGTTGACCAGCATTAAATGATCGGCAACAACTGGCCTAAACTAACCTCTAACTTTACCGTAATTTTACCCTAACCCTAATCTAATTTAGGCCGGGTCTAATCTGACGCAAGAATCGATCCGACGCACGAAATTTGTACCCTAATAGGGCTTGAATCTTACTATTACCCAGCCCTGGGTATCGAAGGGTACCCGTCATTGTACTACCAAAATCACATGAGCGTGAAACTTAGCCTTTGATTGGCTGAAATTTTACACAGAGGTTAGATTAGATCTTGACTTCGCATATAAAAGAAAAAAAGAAGATAATGTTTTTTTTTAAAAAAAATACCACGTAACTAGTAGAGAATAATCGAAGTTGTAGAGAGTAATTGAAGGTGTAGATTGCAAATTAACCTAATAAACATATAAGTAAAAAAAAAAGGTAAAAAAAATTTATTGTAAGTAAAATGAATAGACCAATTTTAATTAAGATTTTACGTAAGTTAAGTTTTACTAACTAGTGTATAGCACGTTTTTGCTGAATAAGAACTGTACACAAAATGGAAGTTCAAAACATAACCTCTACTGTTACAATAAACATTCAAAATATAACCACCACTAACTCTACGACTTCATCGCCCATATCGGTCTCCCCTGCAAATGTAATATCCACTGACTCTGTGACTTTATTGCTCATATTAGTCTCCCCTGCTGCTGACAACACCACCAATGCCACAGGTTCAACAATATCTTCAAAGGGTGTTTCGGCAGTTTGGGAACACTTTACCTTATTATCAAAAGAATCAAAGGCAAAATGTGAATATTGCAAAAGTCTTTTAGCCCATAAAAAGGGCACTAGAACATCACATCTTAGGCACCACCTCAAATCTTGTAGTAAATATAAAAAAATAAGTCATATAATGAACTATTAGATGTGTTTTAACCAAACACCAATGTACACAAATCCCAAATCAAAAGGACCTAGTAGATATGATAAACTATGTTTTCAATTTGTTGAAAAAGCTGGTTTCATAAATTTTTAAGTTCAGCTTTCCTATGAGCGCTGATACCATAAAGCAAGATGTTATGGAAGGATATAACGAAAGAAAAAGCTTAATAAGAACATTTCTTCAAAATGCTGAAGGCAGAATCTCTCTCACATGTTATGTGTGGACATCTCTTCAGCAACTAGGTTATTTGGCAATCACTGCTTTTTTTTGGATGAAAAATAGAACCTTGTATCTCTTTTAATATTATTCCAGCTAATCCCCTATCCTCATATTGGCACCAATATTGCAAATTGTATTAAGGCTGAAACCAATGAATACTTAATAACCACAAAGGTATATAATTATGTTGTTACAGTACTGGAAGCCTTCTTTAATTCTGATAAAGTACAATCACATGGTCCTGAGATCCTTACTTTGGGCGTGAAGCAGTGTGCAAGAGGGAAGCATAGTTTCCTTTATGTCTGTAAGAAACTATACACTTCTCTAAGGCAGTTCAGTATAAATCAACAAGAGATAATAGATAGTTTATTAATTTAACAAGAGGGCTATTCAAAGGTGTCTGTTTCTTAGAAATCCCAAGAGTTTATTAATAATAATGAGATATAAAGGTAAGTATAAAATACAATGTTTGGATCTGTCTAAAGCTAAGAGAAATAAAGTGGGTTTATATATCTATTGGGCTAAGCATCGCTAAGCATCGTTAAGCGTCACTAAGCATCACTAAGCATCGTTAAGTATTGCTAAGAATCATTAAGCATCACTAAGCATCACTAAGCGTCATTGAGTGTTATTGCACATCAATTTCACATATCACTATTACTAAATACAGTTATTACAAAATTTCCTTATTGAGATCTAATTTTTTAACTAATTTCTACCAAAATTAACAGAGCTATTCTATAACAATGTCTTAATTATAAAATCATTGATATATATTAATAATATTATATATTTACATTTGCAAACTATTACCCTCAATAATGCAAGTTCGAATGATGCTGCAATTCGCGAATTAATTGATTCTGCTTAGCAGGATTTAATTACTATCAAAAAAGAACTTTTTTATAATTGCTGTCTTGCTCACATTCTGAACCTTATTGTGAAAGATGGATTAAAAAAAATTTCTGAGTTAATTGTAAAGGTATTTATTTTATAAATTTAATTAATTTTAGATTAAAATTTTTATAGATTCGTAGCTGTATTAAGGCAATACATACAACACCGAGGCGATGTCAAATATTTTCAAATGTTTGTGTATATGATCCGTTAAAGCTATAATCTCACCTTTAGATTGCAAGACGAGGTGGAACTCTACTTTTATTATGCTGCAATTCACAATAAAAATGAATGGTATAATTATTAGAATGAAAGATAGAGACAGAACTTTTCCTGATATACCTGATGAGGAAGAGTGGAGAAGGACTGAAATTCTTGTACCATCTTAAAACCATTTTATGAATGTAAGTTATGGATTTTAGTTATAGTTATAAAATAAGTTATTTTAATTGACCACTAATGTGATCAAAAAAAATTTGCATATAATGTATTTTTAAATTTGTATATTTAAATTTGTATTTTAAGAACAAAATATAGTCTAGTAATTTAATTTATTCTATTTAATAAAAAATTAGGTACCTTAAAGCATCTGCTACTTTCTATCCAACCATTAACAATACGCTTATCTCTATTTTAAGCATTCGTACTCATTTTTTTAAGATGAGATTTCATTTGAACGACTTTGTTTGTGATACTTACTGACCCATGATAGAAAAATTCAATAAATATTGGAAAAACTGTAATCTATTATATATGGTTGCATGCATTCTTGATTCTCATTATAAGATGCAGTTTATTTCATTTTATTACCGTGAAAAATAAAAGCAAGGAATAGACAATGTTAATGATAAAATATATGATATCTGAATAAAGTATATATACAATATAATTTAATATGATTTTTACTAATTATACACGGGTGTATGATGCACGGGTATTAATTTTATTAATTCTGTGATTGCAAATTTGTGTAACATGCCAATCAAAACAATTTCTACGAACAAAAAATTAAGCCCTTTCTTATGGTTAGGGTAAGGGCGAATTTGGGATTGGTGTGAAATATAGTTTATACTAAAATTTCGCAAGGAATTTTTTTTGTTAGAAGTCAAAAAGAGATTTCATAATCGAATTTTGGGATATTGGCTGGTTTTATGCACCCCCGTGTTCAAACACCCTGTGTACAAATAGTAATTGTTATCTAATATAACTTTAAATTTATCTTATTAACATTTTTACAATTTAGGTTCAAAGATCTTTATTTTGCATATTACTTTCCATTGGATTATTTCCATCAGACATATCAGAAATTGAACAGCACATAACAAATAGTGGAGATAGTAGTATTGTATTATCATTAGAAAGTCATCTAGATGACTTTTTTGAATATTTGAAGAAAGCCCAAACTAGTCAACCTGATTTGTTTCAGGAAGTCAAGCAGTATCTTGATGAAAATATTGTTGATAAGACCACTAATGTTCTTGAATAGTAGAGACTTAATAAAAGTTGATTTCCAAATTTATCTGCAATGGCCTGGGATATTCTAGCTATACCAGCAACAAGCGTTGCTTCTGAGCAGATGTTTAGTTGTGCTGGTCATATTATTGATGATGAATGCACTTCCTTAGATCCAAGTATAATAACCACAGTAATGTGCTAACGAAATTAGCTAAAAGTATCAGCTGAGTTTGGATGAGATTTATAATTATGTAACTAATGTTTAAATCTTACATTTTAATTGCTTTTAATATTTGCTTAATAAAATTAAAAGTAGTTTTTGCATTATTGATTGGGCTATTTATAAAATTTCTAATTGTTGATTGGATGATAATCGGGCAAAAATCTCTGAATTCGGTTAAATAATCGTTAATAATGCACATAATAACATTAGTGATGCAAATATTAATTGCTGCTAATTTTTTCTCTAAACACCAATTTTTAAGTAAAAGTATTAAAAATTGTTAGGATCAATAATTAATCAGTTTAATTTATATTTGATACCACATAAATATTCCAATAATTAATTATTTAATAATTTATTGCAATTTCGATCACTTGAATGATGCAATTGATTAATTGTGAAGTGATGATTATAATGATTATCACTCAAGTGATCAAAGTCTCCAGAATTTTAATTGTAAAGAGTTTAGAATTTTGTTGCTATTAATATTAAAAAATACAAGTACTTTTTAAAATTTTATCACCAGATATGTGAATTTTTAATTCAGAATTTTAAAACAGAAATTTGGATTATTTATTTTCAAAGTAAGTTAATTCTGAAACCTCCTAACAAACAAATTAGACAATACGTTTGTTTTTGTAATGATACTTAATACAGGCCCACGGGTAAGTTAATAGATACCCTTGGCTCACATGAGCTGGGTCAAAGCATTCAGTTTAGAGATTTAGGGTAGGATTAGAGCACGAATGTAAGAACCATTACACAGATGGGTAGGTGAGGGTACAGATACTACTCAGCCCTACCCGTCTTATGCAGAGGTCTAATCACAGGTGATTATCACCTGTAGTCAATTTGCCAATTAAAATTCAGGATCAGGTGTAATGTGTAGATCAATTTTGTGTAACACAAACAAAAAATTTTCTAAAAAAATATTTTGTCTATGAAATACTTTTTTTTATACAAAAAAAAATTCCTTGCTAAATTTTACTACTGTATATATAAAACCCTATCCTTATCTCTAACCTTTACACTTACTCTAATATTAAAGGAATTTGATTTTTATTTAATAAAATTTGTTTATTTTGTTTATTTTATTTTATGCATTGTAGATCACAGATAATAATCACCTATAGTAATTATTAGTTATTTTCTATAATTTATGTAACAATTTTAAAAATTTGTGCACTATATGGTTTTATATGGTTTTGTTATATTTGAATATATATACAATAAATTATGTGCACAATTTCTATATTTTACTAATAAGCTTGGTGCACTATTCAGCTTCAAAGTATATAAATTATATGCACATTTTTTAGCCAAAAATATGAAACTTTTAAAAAAATACACATATGAGCACATTATTATAGACTTTATTAATTACAATATAGTACAAATATTCCAAAGGCATCATAATTTCTAAAGTGGCTTATAATGGTTATAATTCTTAAAAATATATATTAAAATCTTCTGACACATTTTGATAACATATAAATGCTCTTTCTTCAATTTTGGTTCCTATTTTTAAATTATAATAATCTCCAAGTAGAGATTGAAATCGGTCAAATTTTTTGTGATCGGTCATTGATCGAACATGTGCAAGATAGATCGATCTATGATCGATTATGTGCTTTAATCGATCAATATTGTTTGATCGATCAAAATTGGTTGATCGATCATAATCGATCAAAATTGGTTGATCGATCATAATCGATCATGTATTTTGATTGGTTAATATGTTTAATCAGTCAAATTGTTTAGATCGGTCATAATTTATGACTGATCATATTATATATTATAATTAGAGAAAAAGAAAAAAAATGAATAAGCTTTTTTGAATGTTTAATTTTGTAATTATTTCATTATTAATTTCTTAATATGGAATTATACAACTTTCTGGCTCGTAAAATCTTTGATAGAATTATAGAAATGTCTATTCGTCAATGAAAAATAAACGTTTTTTAATGGATCGAAATAAGTTTGAAATAAATTAATGTTTAATTGCACTTAAAAATCCAACGAATCACAGCCAAATTTTAACTCATAATTTAAAATTCTTTATAATTAAAAAAACTTCAACAATTAAGAGGGTTTTAGAGTTAAAATCCGTGCCTAAAATTTCAAATGGCAACGTCAAATTAAACAAATAAATAAGCTTTTAAAAACACTTATGAATGAATACTTAACTAGCACGAATAAGGCTATTACTAAAGTTCTGGATAAATAAATTGAACTGCTGGAATTAATACAAGCCATAGAACTGGATCGATATTTGAAAGAACAATTGATTTTCTTTCAATAATTTTCTTGAAAGTTCTTGTTGGAGACATATTAATATATATAGTAAGTAATATTTGTCAAGCTATATAAAAAAAAAATCTAAGCTAAAGTTTAATAAGTATTTTGGAAATAAATAAATGTTATAATTTTGAAATCGAAAATGAAATGTGAGTGTTTAGAGACTCCCTTTGACGAAGCAAGTAAAAGCTTTTATTATGCAGATCAACAAACTATTTAATAATAACAAAATACAGAGTAAACAATAAAATTTGTTCAATTGCTTACTAAACCTTCGCCCATATTATGCAGATTAACGAACTATTTAATAATAGCAAAATATAGAGTAAATAATAAAACTTTCGCTCAAAATACTTAATGAACCTTCGCTCAAATTACTTACTGAACTTTTGCTCAAAAATTACTGAACCTTTGTCGCTTAAATTATTTTTTATATAACTTAGTGAACCTTCACTCAAATTACTTTGTTCAAAAATTATACTTTTATATAACTTACTAAACTTTCGTTTAAATCAATTTTTTTATTATCTACTAAACCTTTGCTTAAATTATTTTTTATATAACGTATTAAACTTTCGTTTAAATTATTTTTTATACAATATAAAGTAATAGACAGGAATACGAACCCATAAGAAGATAGTATGAATTCAGCTAATTCACCAACAAATCAAGGATACTTGTCTAACCCCGGCGTTAATTCCAAAAAGCCCAAAACACCTTAAACTCGGACCAAGTTATTCCACACTTCGATCAAAGTCTACTATTTAGGGTGTGGAGAGAGATTGTATTGAGTTGCCTTATTAATTGTTCCATCTTTGTTCCCGACTGGTGAAACGTATCTGTTGAGCTTAGTTCTGTTTCTGACGCACTTATCATTTTTCACCATCACAACGTTATTGTCACGGTTAAAAATTTTAACCCATGATTTAAATGCGAATTGGTAATACCAGTGACCCAAGCCATCTGAAATTATAAGGCTTTTGGTTGTGGCGGAGGCTTTGAGGTAATATTTGTTGTTTGTACGCAATGAGCAGAGGCACATGTTATTATTGTCCATAAATTATTGGCCAAACTGGTAATTGTTGGCCCTTGGTTGTTGGCATGCCAAGAGTATTGCCAAATAGCTTGTAAAAATTACGTAGTAGGCTTTCAAACAGTACTGCTTGCAGCCGCAAGCAGCGTTGTAGGTACAAAGAATCGTGGAGAAGACTAGAGCGCAGTAGTTCTTAATAACTCAGAAAGTAATTAAAGCCTGAGTTTTTGCGCTACTACATTTAGATCAGACTTGGTCTTAGAATATGATTTCGATTACAATGTCTTAGTTATAGTTTTTTATAAGAATCAGATTTTCCTTGTATTTTAGTTTAGTGTATATTCTTTTGTTGGTATTACGTTGTTATTCTATTTTCTTTTTTATTAATGTTATATTATAATAAATTACCCCCGATGATTAATTAATTACATCATATACATCTTAAATCAATCACATAGATTGATCTAGTTAAGTGATAACCTGACCCAAATTAATTAATTCTCGTGACATCATATAAACCCACGTACGATCGCTATAAATTCAAACCCAAGCAAATCATCAGAGCTAAATTGGACTGATATCCATCATTGCTCTCCCAACTGATGGTCACAGTATGTATGATCAATCATAGGCTTTGATTGATTATAATCGATAAAAGGCTATGATCGATCAAACTCTATGATCGATCATAGCATTTTGATCAATTATAATCGATCAATAGGCTATGATTGATCAAACTCAGTGATCGATCATGATCGAACTAAAGATTTCGTGATCGATCATGATCATTTTGACCGAGCAATCGATCATATTAGGTTCGATTCCAATCTCTATCTCCAAGTTTATTATAGTTTTTATGCATCTATTTAATTCTTATTGATATTTATATAATTAAAATACCAATGTTAGAGCACTGACATTTATTAGGTAATATTTTAGGGGTGGGAGGGTCAAGAAAAATCTTACCTTAGTTAAATTTGATTGGCCAAAATTCTATTTCTAGATTTTATCTGGGGGTGGGAGTAAGCCCCTATAGTAAATGGATATTAGATAATAAATGTCAGCGCCCTTATTTTAGAACATAATATAAGATTATGTTGTTCTACAGTAATCCTCTCTCTGCTAATTTCTGATAATACATAATGACTTTTTTCTATTCACTAACCAATTCCATTATCTTGATTATTACATATCCAAGATTATAATATCCTGAACATTTTTTTTTATCCAAACTTTGAAAAAATTCAAATGCCCTTTCATGATCTCTTTTCTATTACAGTAAGTTTTTTTACTCTTACTAAAAGGCTATTTGTATATGTTGCATAAATCTAATACAAATAGTTTATTCTGTTTTTTCAAGTATATTACTTAGAGGGCCCGGATATCTCTTATATAGGTCATAACTAATCTGCATGAATTTAGACTTTTTTGCTACCCCTAAAATCAAGTAAATTTGCTAAAAGTTGAATTATTACATATAAATTTTATAGTAATTTGCTAAAAACTAAACTATTATCTAGTATCAGGTAAATAAATATAGTACAAATTTTTTAAAACTGTAATTAATAAAAATCTGCACAAATCTGCAACTCTGTCAATGGCCTTTAAAGAATTATTATTATTATTATTATTATTATAAATATTAAATACTATCTAATTTTTCATATATTAAATATATTCATATATTTTAATATATTTATTACAAATAGTCAATTATAAAATTTTACAAAACTAATAAAAAATATATATTTTTTTTATTAAAAAAAAACTACAAAACATATTACAAGAGACACACAAATATGCCTTAGAGACACTATAAACACTATAAAGACACTATACAAATACCACATAGACCCCGTACAAATGCCATAGAGAACCGTACAATTGCTGTGAATTGTTCTATACAAGATTATTGGATATTGTACAATACCAACCAAAACTGCACCTTATCAGACATTAGCTATTACATAGAACAATTTGGAAATGTCCAATGTTTAGTAAAAAAAAAAACTACTAGTTATGTCTATTGCCCTATTATTTGTCATTTTGGTTTTATTAACATATAATTTTACTTTTGTATTACATAACCATTAGTAAATTATAGCAGGTTTTAAAAAGGCATAAACAGTTATTAAAAGATATATAGTGCATGATACCTAAAGACTAAAATGCATAATTTGTCCCATTTTAAAAAAAATTTACAATTAATTTTGATGTTTTATTGATTTTTTGTATTTTGAATGGTTAAAAAATTTTTTTTAGTAGCTAAAATTTTATTAATTAACAAATTTTTTAAAAAATTAGCTGATAAAAAAAGACCAAAGCATGTAACTTGTCAAAAAAAGACCAAAGCATGTAACTTGTCCTATTTTTGTTATTTTTTTAACATATCATATAAAAATCGAGCATATTTAAAGTGGTATGTATAAATCAAAAATAAATAATAATTATTTTCAAAATAATGCCACTAAGTTGTAGCAAATTAACTTGGCTACAATTTAGCAGATTTCTTTTTTTTCATATATTTTATGTATTAAGAACTATTACTTTTTGAAATTATTTTAGTCTTTAGATATTGCACACTGTAGTTATTTTTGAAAAAAAGTTACTATTACCATTAAGTTATGTACATATATATTGTTTAAGGTTTGTCAAATCGTTGGTCGATCAAAAATTTATTGGTCAAACTGGTCTGGTCAAATTGGTCAAATAGTCTGGTCAAATTGATCAAATGGTTTAGTCTATTAAAAAATAAAACTAATATACAAATAAATATATAATGTATAAATATATATGCATATATATACTATATATGTACAAAACCCTTTGACCAACTGGTCAAACTGGTCAAACCGGTCTGGTCAAACTTGACCATTGACCGGTCCGTGCCACCCTGATATTGTTGTATCGGTACTTATAAATAGTTCATTTATCAATGACACTCTGTGTACAATATAATCGTTTTAGATGATAATAAAAGTGATTTAAAAATAAATAAATAGCAACTTTTTTTTGGTGACTTAGAATCAGTGTAAATCAGTTCTATAAAAGAAAGTGGAATTTGAAAAGTTTGAAACGATCAGTCATATCATGTGATCCTAAAATGCATTAGAGTTTGGAACCGGTTTTATTTTTCATATATTAAAGCCGATTAAAATCGGTTTTAAAATATGAAAAAATAAAACCGGCTCCAAACCCTCTCATTAGAATGTCCACGCTTATGATCCGGCATAATGTTTTCAGCCACACATATGAAGACATTCTACGTATTGTCCAACGGTCGTCATATATGATACACAAAATTTATTAAGAGTAATTCGTTTATGAAAAGTTAAAATAAAAAAAAAAGACAAATCTTATAGTAAATAAAATCGGAATTTAGTATAAATTATCTATAGTGCAGGAATTTGGCTTTCATATGAAAAGTTTTTTCTATTATTAAAATATGGTATCGATCGCCAGTGGTTTTTATATTTACTGTTAAATTCTAATTAAAGTCTGTACCGGTACTGCTCATTTGAATGATTCTAATGTAAAATCGGTTTGACAGATTACGAGAGATAGATATAATTTGATTTTTACCAGTTACTATTTAACTTTTTCTTAATACCATAGATTCCACTTCTATATGAACTAAAATAATATTGCGTCGTATTTGACTATAAAATTTTACCCTTTCAGCTGCAGACTATCCCTTAACTTAAGTTTTCACGCAATTTTTAATTACATTATTTGTAATTACTGAGATCAAAATTTTCGGAGGCGAAATGATGCAATAATACTGATTGTACTTTTGTAAAACTCGTACTTTAAGACAAATATGAAAAATCGGTGTTAAATCGCCACCTAAAAAAATTTCAGTTCATGCTATTTTTACTTTTATCGTATGATAATTGATTATTAAATCGTAAGTACGATCTGAATTTTTTTGAATGGCGATTTAAACTTACATAAAACTATGGGGAATTTACACATTGGAACCCAAATTTGAAAATAATTATGAATGAGTGCCCAACTTAAAAAATATTTATTTATAAAGGCCTAATTTTTGAAAATATTACAAATACGGGCATAATGTAATCACGAGATCGTTTCGACATAATATTGCAACGATCACTCTCCTCACATGAAATTGCAGTTAAAGAAATAATATATGACTATCAATTTTTTTAAAGAGAATAATAGTTATACAAATTCATTTTAAAAAAAGAACGTTACATTGAATTAACGAAACATTTCAATGTAATTTTGAGATGTGTAGCATAAAGGCAATTTAACATTGTAAATTGATTTTTCTTTCTGCCTGCGTCTTAAATGTCATTCCAATTTGTAATGTGTTTGGCATAACGGTAATATTTACAATCGAAGATGATGATTTTATAAACAACTTGTTAGAAATCGAAACGAAAGAAATTTAAGTGCCTTGTATTTTATACTCATTTATTGAATATATGATTACTAATTTATATTTGTTAATATGTAGTAACGACGACATTTCTTATGCACCGGAAGTAAAATTTGAGTTACGTACGGTTAAATCATGATTGGCTTGAGATTCTGCTTAAGCCACGATGGGCACTGATTCATACGACGCAAATTACTTGGGCCCGTATTTGTAATATTTCAAAAATTAGGCCTTTATAAATAAATATTTTTTAAGTTAGGCCCTCATTTATAATTATGGGTCCCGATGTGTAAATTCCCCTAAAACTATTACAGTTGTTTCATAAATTCTGGGTCACCCTAAAAAAAAAATTTTGCAGATAACAAATTCGCCGAATTCGATAAATAATTGATTTCGATGTGATTAGTGCATGATGAGTTTACAAAAAAATTGAGTTACATATTGTCAACTCTTTCAATACTTTATTAAATATTTGTCTTATCCAATATGTATGACATGCTTAGTTCGTACAAAAATTTATGGCTGAGGCTGATCTTGCCAATTGATAGATCTTCATTAAAAAAGTTATAAACAATTTTGAGTAAATCGAATTTAAACGATCTACAAATAAAACCATAAAGTTTTTATATTTCAAGTTTGTTTATTATATATTTTAGCT
Organism: Gigaspora rosea; assembly: GCA_003550325.1. Classification (NCBI taxonomy): domain Eukaryota; kingdom Fungi; phylum Glomeromycota; class Glomeromycetes; order Diversisporales; family Gigasporaceae; genus Gigaspora; species Gigaspora rosea. Next base: position 853,802 of record QKWP01000001.1, on the reverse strand, counting down.
TTGGTAACTTGTAGCAAACTTTTTTATTGAATAAAAGTTATATCTATTCAAAAATAAAATAATTTTTTGAACTTATCAAAATGGGCCTTTTTTTTTAAAGAATTTATCAACTGGATCGAAGAGAATGCAACAAAGTTGAAATAAGAGGTCAAATTATTTGTTGTTTAATATATAATAAAGCTCAAAATAAAGTTTATATTTATAGTACTGTATATATAATGTTTATTTAAAGGGACGTTAATTCTTCAACACAGCCATACTTTGAAGTTGTTTGTGACCTCGTCCCACAGAAGATCTACTAACATCCAAGTGTTTAGTAGTTACTTGAACCGACAATCTTTCCAAGTCTTTTTCAACTATTTTTCAACGGATATGTTTTAAAAATATGAATTTAATAATGCATTTATATATGTTGTGTAACACCGAGAAATAGCTTATCGAATTCGGCCGAATAGTTATTGGAAAATTTTTTTTAAAGTGTCTCAGAATTTACGAAAACAGCTGTAAATAGATTCTAATATCCGAATCATGATTCACAATATTCATGTGCTTTATAGAAACCATAATGACCGGATTTACTAAAATGCACTTATCCTAACGTAACGTTAATTCTGGTCAATGTTGTGTCAATAAGTCACATAAATGCTGTGTCCATAGCTTTCCCCTTTTTAAAATATACAGCAGATTACTATGATGCGTATGCATACTTTATTGCGGTTTGCATAATGTAAAGTTTGTAGATCATGATTTTTAGGAGATTCCTGGTTTCTTAAACTTGTCCCGAAATTATTATATCGGAGTAATTTTAGAAATCAGAAATCGCAAAATTATAGAATTTTTATAAACCACAATAAAAAGAGAATCACAACTTTTTACACAATAGAATTTTATAATAATATTTTAATATAATTTGTAATATTTTATAATCAAACTATTCAAAACGTTTCAAAGTTTTTATTATAGTTTATTAAAATGTATTGTATTAAATAAACAATTTTAAGTAAAAATTTAATGTTTGTTTTTAATTTTGTTATTAAAGAATGTGTACCAATAATAAAAATTTTATGCTGCAAGGTACAACTTAGCGTTACCATATATATTAAACAAATAAACAACTCGCATATATAACAAATAATAATAGTCGGTACAATAATGAACCGATGAATTTGGAAACAAATTATACTGCGTTAATGCTTTTACGAACGGATTTACCATTTAATAATAATTGGCGCATTTTGATAAATATATTTATATATAAATAAGATGATAAAATCTCACATGAAGCACAATAAATGATTTGCTGCACAGCATTTTATATAAAAAGATTCATGAATCATTATTTGTATTTTACATTCATACTTTACCAAGAACTTTCCAAAGAACAATATTTTTTTCGGTAAGGATTTAATGAAAAAAAATACTTTATATTTTTATACGCAAAATAGATTGTTTTTTTATAGTAAATATAATAAGTCCAATATTTATTCCTTTAATATAATGTAGAAATATCAATCAAAATTTTTTTTTTGTCTGGTACATCTGCCAAATACATGCACCTTTTCTGACAAATATCATTTAATATTTTCGTTTAAAGTCACATAAAACCCACTTAACTCATAAACAAGCAAACGTACAGCCTTAAATGATTCAAGATAAATGGAATTTTCTTTCACCTACAAATATTAATTTGAAAGGTGTAGAAGCTACACTTCAACGTTTTGCAAATTATCCTTCATCAACGATCAAAGATGAAATACTTTCTCGGTTGGTCTATGAAATAGGAATACAAGGACGTGCTTTTCGATCTTTAACAAAAGCAAGTAGTTCACAATGTACCAATTTAACTCGATCCACAACTGATATTATAGTAAATTTTGAAAAAATTAAAACTTCAGAGTTCATATCTTATTCAACAAGATCAGAATTAACCATAACAGAAATTTTAAAAGAATGTAATTTAATTCGAAAAGGTTACAAAGATATATCACATAATTTAAATCGTATTTCAAATGATTTTCAATCTTATAAATCAAATCTTGAAAAAGAACAATACTCTCTTAAACAAGAAGTTTTAAATATTAGACAACGTAGTAAAAGCGAAAAATTTGGTGCAATTAAAATGGGTGCGGCTATTGGATTTGGTATTGGGTCACTTTCAAATGCTACACTTTATGCTATTTCACCAAAATTAGATGGAGGTTTAACGTTAATAGCTACGATTGTTACAGGTGGTGTTCTTGGATGGTATTATGGAGGCAAACTGAGTTCAAATTTAAATCAAGAGGCAATATTAAAAGAAAATGAAATCGGAAAATTAAAGAAAAGCACAGACTACATTGAGAATGTAATGAAAGATGTGAAATTTTTTGATGATAAAGTTGGACTTTTCGAAACATTTTGGGCAAGACAAATCGACCATATTTCTGTTACACAGCAATTTATGAATAATGCAAAAAAAGGGAGCGTGGAAATAAATAATCTTAATGTACAATCTTTATTAGCGTCTTGGACTCATGCAAGAACTGCTCTCGCAAGCTATCAAGATAATGTGAAAGCGATTATCACTTGATTTATTATCGTGCTGCCTTTTAAATTATACATTTCATACTGATTTTCTTCGAAAAACTGTAATTTATTTTCTTTTCTAAATGACAAAATGACATAGTGATGATTCCTATTGTTAATCTATGCTCTTATAGCATATAATAATAAAAAAAATGAACTCACTTTTTCTAACATATAAAATGACAATTGTGATATAAAAGAATTTTGAATTTTTTTTTTTTAAAAAAAAGTTTTTAATTTTTACAGTGAAATTAAACATTTTAAAGTAACGCAACTTTAAAACAAAGTTGCATGCTCAAAAAAAATTGTTCGATTCGGATATATCGATACGATTCTCCGATTACCTTTGCCAAATGTGGATGTGGCATATTATACGTAAACATAATGATGTAATCTTATTTTTATGGTACTATCACTAGCTATTTTTTTATTCTGTACCATATCGATATACAGAATTGGTTATTTATTTAAATTTCTAAATCTATTACTTTTAAAATGTGACAATATAAAAATTAATGAAATCTAATATTAGTTATATATTTAAATTATTCAATTATAAACTACATATATATATATATATCCTAAATAATCGTTTCTTTGTATTTGTTTCTTTGTATTTATCCTAAATAATCGTTTCTTTGTCGTCTTAGGAAGAAAAGATTGACAATCATCATCTTCGATTCACAATCGTCATTGTTGAATCAAAATACTCAATAGGTTAAGTCTCGACCAGATTGAGTTTAGAGTCAAATCATGTCAAGTAAACGCAATTTAATAATTCGATATTAACTTGGTTTACTTATTAACTATGTTATGAAATGTATTAGTAAAGCGATAGTTTGAGTTAGAAAACATAGAAAACATATGATGATATGATTTACGTTAGGTTGTCGCTGTGATTATCGTATTATTTTAAGCTGTTGCAGCTAGAGATGGGCTAAACTGATTAATATGATTATTTAATACTAATGAATACTATTTAAAATTTTGGTAAATAAGTAACAATAATTTAGAATTTAAAGCTCTCGGTATTTGTACAGTATACTATAAATGATTATGATAAATTTATACAAAAAGATTTGTTAAATATTATTAATTATGTATTATTACATCACGATCAGAAATCGTATCTCAGATCAATTCCTTATCACTAAACACAAATGTGAGATTAATTGATATTTGTTATCGATTCTCATAAGTAATTGCTATTAATACTAATCTAATCGATAATAATCTAGTCGCAGCAAAAGTCAACCATTATCTTTCTAAAAATATCTTTAGTTTGTAAAATATTCTAATAAAGTATATAAATTTAAAAAAATTTTTTCGTCATTCATGCGATGATTTTTCTTACAATCACATGATTGTCCTGGGTATACTTGTTGGCCAAATCTTAAAAATTATTACAAGCATATAATCTATAGTTATAAGAACATACTTGATTTATTTAAACAAAGATTATTAATAAAATTTTGAGCTAGTAGTTTGCCAAACCCTTTGGGTTTGTCCACTTTAAAACAAACTTAAGGTGACAAACCCAAAGGGTCTGGCCAAACTCATATGCTTGTAAAATTTTAAGATTATTTGTTTGATTTAATTTTTTATAAATGGCAATAATTTTTTGGAGGCTTGGAATTTGTCCAACAAGTATAGCTACGGGTGGTCACATATCTAGAATATTATTATTATTATTTATTATTATCATTATATATTACATTTCTGTTATAGAAATTTTGCAAAAATATGATTGTTTTTGGCAATGAAAGAATTTCTGTTATTCTAGATTGTCGATTTAGGTAAACTGTATGGTGGGATCGACAATGCACAGTTCGACCCTTAACGATGGCAAAAACCTTTAACGAGGGATATAAGTTCTTAACAAGGTCAGATAATTAAATTCTGTGTTTTACATTATCCCCCCTCCTCATAGACAATTATATAAATATATAGATTTTTATAATCGTTGATGAATTCAAAAAAATGGTTTATATATAGTAAAATTGTTAGGAAGGTAAATGTCCGGAAATTTCCGATGCAGACAATGAATGAACCTAAAATGCGAGCATGGTTATACAAAATGAAGAGGTCGAAAGATTTCGAAATACTATAGAAGGAAAAAAAATTAAAATCAGCCCTAAAAAATCATTAAAAAAAAAAACTACATACAATATTATAAAATCCGCCCGACCCTCCCCCCAGGAGATAGAGGAGGTAAAACACAGAATTTAATTGGTCTGGCCAAAGGGTGAATAACTCTCAAAGCTGTCTATGAGGGTTTAAAGCCCGGTATTGTTAAAAGGTATACATAGAATGATTTTAGCTAACAGAAGGTTAAAGAACGTTGTAGATATTTACATTTGTTTTGTAATGAAAAATGCCCTAAGGCCATTCCAAGTTGATTACAACGCAGCATAAATTTCATTAATCATGTGATTAAAGTTGATCAATGAGATTTAATAAATATTTTTGGGCATATGTGTTTGTTTGAATTCCCCGTCTGAGCCAAAATATTGACGTTAATCATCTAATACTTTTCCTGTGACGAATGTATTATAGAGAACATTAATAGAGAAACTGTCAAATACAAGGAGACATTTAATAAATTCAAATTGTACTAATCTGTGAATTACTACTTAATGACGACCATGATCACATGAATACGATCCATCAGATTTTCGAACCCCAAAAATTTGTCCTAATTTTATTGGTTCTATACGTCACGAGATATTCGATCATATGATCATGAAAGCCAAGAAATCACGAAAATCACATAGATCACGAAGATATTGCTGATCTAATTTATCTTAAATAATTAATTGATACCGTAGATTTACAAGATATATTTGATCTCGAAAATATATAAATAGTCATGTTAATCGACAGTTGTGGGATATAACTCATTTATTTAATAAAATAGTCGTGTCTTCATACGCGTATGAAAATAATAACTGATACTCGTGTCGTCATACCCTTGTAAATAGTAAGTTAGTGGTGTCCAAAAAATTTTACACGTCATGTAACCAGACCCACTCCGGCGATTCGGATTCAGACGTCAGATCGAACATGCGGTGCATTACTAGCTTTTGTACTGCCGAGTAATATTATAGCAAAATTACAATCCAAAGCAATTTTAAAATTTGTTAAAATTTGGTGATTTCGGGCAAAATTATTTAGGTCGGAGTGACTCGGGTTGCACGACGCGCAAAATTTTTTGGACACCACTAACTCACTACTTGTAAAACCCAATTTATAACGATCTTGATCACGTGATTACTGCGAGGTCTTAACCAGGGACGATGATTTTCTGCGGCAACTAAACCCAAATTCTGCGGTTATTAACTTATAGTTTCTGCAATAATTCTGCATTTTTAAAAAAATAAATAATTCTGCAAAATTCAATAATAAAATTTAAAATTCTGCGATATTCTTTTCTTATTAACTTTATAATTCTGCAATATCCAATGAATATTTATTTATTAAAATATAACATATTTAATGATTTAAGCGAAGCTTCAGAAAGATTTTGTCTATCAATAGCTAAAATATTATTGTAAATAGAAAAGCTACGCTCAACACTACAGCTAGATATAGGCAACCAAATATAATCTAAGGCTATATCAGATAACAATGGTAATTTTTTGGTATTATTTTCCCAAAATAGATTTAAGTCTAAATTTTCAAATATTTCATTTCCGGTCTATCCACATTAAATTGCCCATTCTCTTAATGTTTCTTCAGATGGATTAGCTAATTCACGAATAATAGAATATTGACGAATATTTTTTCTTTCTAATGAACCAAAACAAATATAAGAAGGATCAAATATTTGACATGCTTTGAATAAAAGATATGAAGGGTGAGTAGTAATGTGAGAATCATATTTTTTAAATGCTATTTCAAATGCTTCCCAAAATATAGGATAAAATTCTAAAGGATCACCCTTATTTTGATGAATTGTATTATATAATTCTGCAGAAAAAGAATCAGAATTACGATTTGATTGAAGGTAAGCTAATAGCTGTTCTAATCAACTATATATTAAGGGGAAAACTGGTTTGTTTTGGGTCTGAAAAAATCTAAATTATAAACAAATTCTCAGGAATAAATTGAAATAAAATAAAGATAAATATGAATTAAACCTAAATCATTAGGATTATTAAGAGTAGATAAAATTTTTTCAATACTATCAGATGGATTATTTTTAGATTCTTCTTTAAAACAATTGTAAATTAAAAAAAATGGTCAAAAACATAATAAATTATTTCAAACCATGATTCCAATGGGTAATAACTGAAAGTGGAATTTTTTGTGGTCTTAAAATTCCATGATTTTTAAAAAAGTTACATATCGACTTCTATGGGCAGGGCTAGTAACAAAAATAGCTTTAATATTAAATAAAAATTTTTTAATAACTAAAAAATGCAAAAAATTAAACCAAGTTTCACTAATCAAATTGATAATATGTGTGAAACATGGATTATGAATTAGTTGTGGCATCAAAGGTTTAAGAACATTTTGGTAACATTTTTCATATAAAAAGCAGAGTTGGATAAAAAAAGTCGGGGAGTACCAAATGAAATATTATAAAATGCCAAGATATTAACAAGAACCTGGCCTATTGTAGTATTATAAACTTCTACTAAAAAATCTACAAAAACAAGTTATACAATTTCCTGATATGTAAATAAAGTATTTACTACTTTTTTACCACAATCATCAGTCGTCTCATCCATTATTATTGAAATAGACTTCTCTTTAAACAAATCCTTAGGCTTTAAGATATGATCATCAAAAATATCAGGTAAATAAACTTGCTGAAGGGTTGATGCTTGTGGAATTGCTTCTCCTTCACGGCAATATTTTTGCAAAAATGGACGTAGATGGTTTACTTTTTCTAAAGGAATGTCCGCCATTACCATTGTTTCAATTAAATCTTTAATGATAGCTCATCTAACATCATAAGCATTTAGTGTAGTTTGTAAAGTTCTTTGGAAGTATGAGTAGAACTTTGCTTTGCTTTAGCTTTTATTTTCTTTAATATGTAATTTGCTATATATGATCATCTACTGTTGACTTGCGCTTCCATTCTATAGGAATATTGCAAAATTTACAAAAAAGTAAATCATTATTCACACAAAAATCTTCAGGATATTCTTTAACACGGGTTTGGGGAGACACAACTTTATGCCATGGCATTTTTGTTTTTTTTTTGAATCTTGCGAATGTTTTTGTATATATTTTTGTGCAATTTTTTTTTGCACTTTAATAGGCTTTTTAATTAAACAGACAATCACAAGGTTCTCCTTTTGATATCAATAAATGGCAGCTAATTATTTGAATACAGTATAAAACGTTCTGCCAAAATAGATTAAATCAAGTTTAATGTTTTGTCACAATAGATAAAGTCAAGTTTAATATTTTGCCATATCAATAAAATCAAGTTTAATAGTTCAAATTTTAAAAAAACAAAAATTACTAATTAAAACGGATTTAGATTAGCTTCTCATAAAAAATTTTTTTGAAAAATTTATGATCTGATTGGCTAATTTTTATTGATCAATATACTGTATATATTTTAATTAAAAACCCCCAAATTCTGCAATTATCCATAATACAAAATCTGATTTTTGCAAAAAGGTCTACAATTCTGCAGCATTCTGCAGCATTCTGCGGCATTCTGCATTTGCAGAAAATCATTGTCCCTGGTCTTACATATAATTATAGGTTTTATTAAAACTAGTACGACTATTTGTATCTTCATATACATTTAGCCGTTTTGCCTCTTTTGTAAAAGCAAATCACACAAAACCTTTTATTTAATTATAATTCTCTAACCCTTCACTTGAAGCATTCAATTATTACCAGCCCCATTTACCTAAATTTGTGTAGGAGTGTAACACTAGTAAAGCAATATAATACTACAGATTAGTTATCTGATTCCTACAGTATGTACATCCTAAAGACAGCAAATATTTTAAATAACTACTACATTTGTTTAAGCAATTAATTTGCTAAAACTTATCATTATTTAATAGAATAGACTTAAACAAATCTAATTATGATTAGATTTTTTTAAATTTCAAGTATAAAAAAAGTTATAACATTTTAATGCTTTTAATTGTTATTAGTAAATAGTATAAATTTGAAACATCACATGAGTCAACTATGTATTTTAATTGGTTAAGAGAATAGTTATACAAAATATTTCACAAAATACAGCAATATAATTGGTTCTAAACTTTAAAATTTATTTTTATAAAATTTTGTATAACAAAATCTTGCAATTTTATTGGTCCTGATCCAAAATTTTAGGGTCAGATACATATTTAAAAATTTGAAACAGGTTTGTATAACTTGCTATCTTTAGAGTGTATGGACTATAGATCAAATTTATTAAACAGTAAGGCAAACCAATTTGATTCTGTGTTTTATATTATTCCTCTACCCACTAGGGAGGGGGTGGATTGACACATATTATATATAGAATTTTTTTAAACCAAATTTTCTACTTTGTAGTAAGGCATAATCACACTTCATTCCTATACTGAAACTTTGCAAAAAATTTTTTTTTGCTAAGCATAAAATTTTTTATTGGTATTAAAATGAGCCCTTGCTTAATATAGCAAAATAATAATACAGAAATTTAGCAGTCCCATAATTTTTACCCAATCCAATTGTAAAATCAATTAAAAAAAATACTAATAGTAAGAAATCACAAAAAAAACTCATAAATTTGCTATGAAAACTAGTTTTTTGTTATTAATAAAAGTTACTAGCACAAAAATTTCTATTTTATTAATGCAAATATTAATACAGATAATTACACAGTTGGTTATATTATACCTTTCTAAAAAATGTTCTTATAAAGAAGATATGCTTATATTAAGGTTTTATTTTGTTATAAATTAAATTATAGTTAGGCCTTAATATAAATGTGATTACATATAATATAATTGTATAGGGGTGATTATATAGGGAGACAACTATATTTGGATGAAATTAGATAGTATTATTGCCAGATTATTTATAAAAACAGAAATTTTTTTGCTATTACTTTGCTAACTGCTCTTGCTTACATTATAAATTTTTTTTTAGTTTTTGCAACTGAGACCATGTCTCGCCATTTTTATTAAATTTAATAATATGATACATATACTATACAGAAAATTATTACATTAATTTTATGATTTTGAGACTTGGACTATTTATCTACAGCCTAGAGTTGGCTAGTAGGACATAAATCCTCCAGTCTTATTTTCCAAGTTTTAACCCAGACTTTGAACCATGGTTTCCAGAAAACCCTACTAGGAGTTTGTGACTTGATCTTTACTACATTTTGTAACTTTGGTTAAACAGATCATAGATCCAGACTAACAAGTTGAACATCAAAGGGTTTGTTATACAAAATTACTTATTAAGTCCATCAATTGATGTTCTGGATCCCTGTCTTCCCACTGTGTTTCATTTCCTAATAAAAATTAACATTCGATGCAATCGAGATTTGAATTGGTAACCTTTAATTTGTGACTTTGAAGCATAACTGCTATACTATAGAACCCAAGATCTCTCACATTATGAATTTTACTTTTATTAAAGCCAATTTCACATAAATACACTTAAAATTTTTTTTGTTAGTATTTTTATTTCTCTAGAACATTGTTCAATTTTAAAAGAATTTTTATTTTAGAAAATACAATAATGGCAAAAAATTATAAACTTATATAATGTGGCTAGCATATCAAAATTTTATTAAAATTTAATAAAATTTTAACTATAGCTAGTTTAAAATATACATTCAATTATCTAGTATTTGTGTACTCACCCTGTCTATAATTAATTCAGGTGCTTATATATAGAAATTGCTAAATTAGAGCATAATAGTTTGACAATTTGATATTATTTCTCTTTGATAATTGATAAAAAATGATCATTTTATATGTTTTTTTTTGCTTGGACCAAGGCATTCACTTTTTTTCAACACCTAATTGCCCAAAGATTTTTAATTGGATTGAGATTAGAAATATATTGGTTTGAAAAAGGCCATTTTAGAACTGATCCCAGATCAGGACCAATAAGAACTATGGGACCAGTATAGGACCATTAAAGGACCAGTTCTTGAACCAGTCCTTGTAATGTTCATATCACCCAATTAAATTTTTGATCAGGTATAATATAAATTATATAATTTTGTTTACATCTAGTAGTAAATAACAGATAATTACATTATTTTGGGGCAATAAAATTTTATGCATTAAGATTAATATAATCATTTAAAAACTGTTATGGGACCAAAGGACTAGACTAGACCAGAACTATAAATACTATGCTAATAGTTTTCTTAGAGGCCAGACTGAACTGATGCATCCCTAGTTGAAGTAGTATTTTTACAAACCTAAATCAAACCAAACTTTATACTAGATTTGAGTTTGATTCAAGATTCAAACCAAACTCAAACCAAAGTATTCTTTTAAATACTATTTAATTTGAGTTTGAAACCAAACTTTTTAAGTTAGTTTGGGTTTGGTTTGAGTTTAGTTTGAAAGTTTGTAAACAAGTTTGGATTTGATTTATAATAAATCATAGAGATGTTGTTACAATACTATAGCCTTCTTGTAATGAATATAGCAAAGTAACAAGGTCACCCGGTGCAGTGATGTATTTATGAATATACACAGAGTGGAGGTAAAGTGTACTTTTTACTTCACAGCAGGAGGCAAACGGTTTGTTATAAAGATAGTATATAATTTTATTAGATAATATAAGATAGTAATAAGCCTTGCCTGTAGAAATTACCCTAGAGGGGGAATATTACACTTTACAAGATAATAATGAAGGGTTAAGGATATTATCCTAAGCTAAGATTCTAGGTGAGGGTATTGAACTCTAACTTTTGCAGGAAGGGAGAAATTCTTCCTTTTTATAACTTTTCTATCCTAAGAGGTGTAACAATTCTATTGTTAATTTGTGCAGAGATAACTAGAGATAATTACTGCATTATTGTAGAGATAGTTAAAAGTATTTGTACAGAGGTAATTAGAGATATTTGTTTGGGGTAAACAAGACATTTGTGTGGTGATAGATAGGGATATTTGTATAGGGATAAATGGAGATATTTGTATAGAGGTAGACAGAGATATTTGTGCGAAGGTAAGTAGGGGTATTAGTATGGGGGTAGTTGGGGGTAGTCATGTAGAGGTAATTGGAGGTAGTCGTGTTGCGTCTCGTATTATTTAAGTTACTAGTTGGTGTAACTTTGTGTTACCTAGTGTAACCAAGCCGCAGTATTGTGGCGCAGTTACTGTGCCTCATTCTTTTACCCAATAGAATCTTTTCCTATATTTATACTATAATAATATAATAATAAAATATGCTAATATAATAATAATATGACTAAATATATATTAATGAAATATTAACTATATGAAATAAATTATATATTCACGAAGTCTATTCTGTACTACATCACTACGCTATCCTAAAAACCTGTTCCATAACAATGTGATTTGTTGCAGATCAGCTACTCAAACTACAGTCAACTGTAGTTAATTACTTAAACTATAGATAACTACAAAAACTATAGTTAACTATAAACTATATAGTTAGCTATTATAGTTATAGCTAATTATTAAACTTTTACAAATAAACTATTGAATCTATACAAATAATTAAATTTATGTAAATTGATATTATCCTTTCAATAATATGAAAATATTAGACTATTAAAACAGGATGGGAAAACTATATATAAGGTTCCCGCTTTACTATAATTCGAAGAGTACTTTAAATTATATAAATACCCCTGCTAGTAAAAATTATAGGTAGAATGATTCGCAACAATAGTAATTTGCTTATGAAGATCTTTCCTTTTTGGGTTTATTACTATATTTGGATGAAAAATAGCCAAATAACCAATCATATTGTGATTCGTATAGATATGTATTTTGGATTTTTTTGTGGGAACCTTACATATGGGCGGTCAAAAGTAGAAACCAAGAAATTTGACCTTTTTTTAAAAAGTGAGCTTTTAGATTAATCGGATATATTTTTAAAGCTGAATCTTTTTTATTTAATAACAAAAATATAATTAATTAGTAAATTTTGAAGTTATAGTCGTTTAAAAACTTTTAAACGGTAAAACGGCAAATCTAAAAATAGATCAACATCTAACGTCATACAATTTTCATCAGTAGATCTATAAAAATTAGCCAATCAGTTAAATAACAAACAGGTTTTTAATCTGGAATTGTTATTTTTAGGTTTGTTTTGTTTTTGTGTAACAAAATATGTTTTGCCAATTATTTCAAAACTCGTGATTATCCAAATTCCTTGGTTTCTACTTTTGACCGCCCATATAGTTTTCTCGGTCCTATTAAAACTATAAGGATTATAGTTAATTATGCATTTTTATCAGACCAAGTTTTGACTCAATGATATGTTAAGTTAATTTATTTTATTATTATCGAATATGGAAATCACTAGTGGATGAATAAATATATTTATTTTATTGTGCATGCCCAATTGCATTTTTTTATTGCACTATTAAAAATTTATATATTGATTCTATATTTGTAGGTTAGCAGTAAACTATGAGTTATATTTCTTTTTTTTTTAGTTAAAATCAAGTGAAAACAGGTATGATTAAAGTTTAAAATTATATACTACACAAATTAATATGTAGATAGGACCAAAAATAAAACAGGTAAAAATGCATTAAAGTTGTATAAAATTTATACAGTCACCTTTCTCTAATCAGACCCCTCTCTAATCTAAACACTATTAAATTCTCTCTAAACTGAATAAAATCTTCTAGAACATTTGTAAATTTTATTATAAAGTTCAAATTAGCTATATATTACTTTTTGAGAACTAAACTTTTTCAAATTTTTATATACTATAGTAAAAATCAGCAGTTTTAGCAGTTCAGAATAGAGAGAGTTAACTGTATATTTATACTTCTTATAATTTTATTTATTTAAAAAAAGTTTTAAAAATTTTGGTTTTTTAAGTAAAATAGATCAAAAACAATTTTAGAAAAAAATTTTAATTTTGGGTTCCAAAACCCAAAATAATTTTATCACCATGTATATTTGTAACTATACTTCTTCTAAAATCTAAATGCCCATAAGAACCAAACAAGTTAAGAAACATTAACTTTATCCAATCACTGTTCAATCTCTATTTAACAACTCCAACTAATATAATGACAACTTTAATTATGATCCTTCAATGACAATGACTTTAATAATATTTACTTCAATTACAATAAGCACTAATCATTAATGATAAAATGCATCCAAAAAAGCATGTAAAAAAAAGAAATACAAGAAAAACTAAAAAATATTTATTTTAAAGATATTTTAGTTTTATTTTATATTTAACTGTATTAATTTAAAGGACTTAATTAGATATTGCATATTGCAATAAAACAAAAAGATATGAAAAATAAAAAATGTAATAGAAAAAATGAAAAATGAAGTAAATAAAATAAAAAATTAAAATAAAAAAACAAAAAAAACCAATAAAATATATAAAAAAATAAACAAAATAAAAAAATATAAAATTAAAAAATAAAAAAAACAAAATAAAAAAAATGAATAAAATAAAAAAAATAACTGAAATAAAAAAAATAACTAAAATAAAAAAATAACTGAAATAAAAAATAAAAACCAAATAATAAAATAAAAAAAATAAAATCTCTCAAAAAACTTTAAAATTAAGTGTCCAGTATAAAAAAATGATTATACAATGAAATAAAAAAAATAAAAAAATAAAAAAAAATAAAAATAAAAAATCTAAAAAAAAATCTAAAATCAAGTGCTAGTATAAAATAATATTATAGAAGTTTTTTTTGTGAATTGCACAGAATTCCAACAATAAATAATCATTTGCCAAAAAAAAATTAAAAAAAAATATTAAAAAAAAAACTTTCCATTTGCTAATTCTGATTGCTTTATACTATTTAGTAAAATAGTAAAGCCTCAGTAAAATAGTGAAATACTAGGAAAAAAAAGCAAATGCAGCTTCAAAAATAACAAATTATACAACTTCAAGATGATTCAAGATAATTTCAAGACAACTCTGACCTAAATAAAAAGAAATACTAGTTGAGACAATAAAAAAAATCTTATACAAAACAAGTAGCTTCAAAATGGCAAGAAATGACTCCAAAATAACTCCAGTTTAGAAGAAGAAAAAAAATATTATTTGATAATCATTGTTTATATATAATTGCCAATCTCAAAAATGATTGGCCAAACATATTAGGGTTGCTAAGGTTACAGGCCACCATATATAATATTTGCATAATTTTATATAATTAAAATAACAATTTTATATACTAAATTTCACAGATTATAATTTAAAATGAAATCTACATTTTATACTTAACCTGATAGCCTTCTAAAACCCATTAATACTTGTTTATTATAATTTTTTTTAAACTAACTCTAATTCTAAACCCTAACCCTAAAAAATGTACTCCAAAAATTTTAGTTTTCGAGATTTTATACTATTATTTCATTTTAATCTGGATTTCATTATGATCTGTCACAATAAATTGTCATTTTATTTACCATAATTTTATATAATTAAAATAACAATTTTATATGATAAATCAGCATTTTATTTAATATTATCCCTTATATAGTAATTAATTGTGGACATATTGGCCTACAATTATACTATAAATATGGCTTTAATTTACTTTTTTTAAATATTAAAATATTTAAATAAAAAGCTATATAATAATATTTGAAAATAAGGATTATATTATTGTTATATTTGTACTTAGATTATAAAAAAAATAATTGTAGTTGCTTATATGTACAAAATATACAATTTTAAAAATTATTTTAATTAAAAATATTTAAAATTTTTGATGAGCTTTTTAAATATTAATTTTAAATCTATTATTCTTAATACAACTTTATAGATTATATAAAGAATTACAACTTTCATTATTACAAGTTTGGTTCTTAATACAACTTTATAGATTATATAAAGAATTACAACTTTCATTATTACAAGCTTGGTGATTTACTTTAGAAATTAGTAATTTTTATAAGTGCAAAAAAATTTTATTTTTTTTTTTAATATTAAGGGTGTAGCTCCTGCCCCAAACTTTATTAATACTTAAGCAAATTGACATATGGTGGTGCCTTTTATACATACATATTATATACAAGTATTGAGACTAGGACTTCAGGCTTTGAAACCTTTTATCCATAGCTAAAACCTACCAGAGCCTCCTATATTCCCATTTATATAGTTGACCTGGATTTGTACGCTCTTTTCAACCAACAATCAGCACCCACATGTCCGCCACTTTGGCCACATTTCCTAATTTATCACTTTCAATTTGGTGTGTGTTGCCAGGTAGGCACTTTATGCTTCCAAGTTGGTGTATCCAAAATCTGGTTACCAGAAAATCCCTTACTAGTGTACTTCTCAGGGGTTCGTATCTCAAGCCATGCAGCTGCCTCTACCACATTGGGTAAGTATCTCAAGCCTGCATGCTGCCGCAACCAGCCGGTTTCCTGCGACTTGAAGACCTAGGATTTAGCATTCTGAATTTGGAGATGTGCGAACGACTGTACTTCCCGCTATGGTGGCAAGGACCTGGGCTTTCGCAAATGCTTTCAGTGCTGAATATAGTTTGATGGTATCATTAGGCTAGGGAGAACCCGATCACCACTGCATGCACTTATACCAGCATATACCCGTATTGGTGGTCCCAAATCCTCTTAGTGTCCAAAGACTCCCATATGGGTACACCCAGAGCTCTGTTGGGTCTTGACACATACACGCCTCCATGTTTCTGCCTCTTATTGGCCGATTAGTTCTGTCTGCCCTTGTGAAGTTCACTAGACCACAGTACCCCGTCAGTAGTGCAAAAAAATTTTTTAGTTTCAGAAATATATAAAACTTTAGAAAAATAAAAAATTTTAATAGCAAAATCTAAATATTTTTCAAAATTGCAAACAAATTTAGCTGCAAACTCTTTTAAGGGATAACTATTTCTATATAATAATCTTATTTAAAATTTGATATATTTTTTAAATAGTTACATCAAATCACTAGCATAATAGCATAAAAATACTTAATTTTGATTGGTTAATTTTATAAATACAAAAAAAAATTAATGTTTTATTAATTTTTAAAAAAATTGAGCAAGTTTAAAATTTTTAAAAAATATTAAATCATAAAATTATCAATTTTTTTTAAATATTATATATATATTTAATTATTTATTAATATGTAAAAACTTAAGTATAAGATTTAATTTTAAGTATATCAAAATTCAGTTATCAGAGGTGACAAGACTATCAATATATATGTATATAAATTCTTAAATCTAAAAATATATTAGATATATAGATTTTTAACTTTTTTAATCTAAAATAGTCATTATAAATTAGTATTATAAATTATACTAGTACTTTTTTCTATATAATTACCTTTATTTGAAATTTTGCAAATTTGTTCTTAATAGTTACACCAAGTCACTTGCATGGTAGCACAAAAATACTTGTTAAATTTTAAAAATACTAGAATTTAATTTTTTTTAATTTTTGTATTTAAAAATTAAGCAACATTAAAATTTTTAAAAAATATTAAATCATAATTAATAGAATTTTTTTTATAAATAGATATATATATGCTTAAATGCTATATTTTTTTAAAAATTTTAATTCTTAACAAATCAAAACTTAATTATATAGAAACTTGAAAATATTAATTTTGTGTATCATAATGAGACGACCAATATTACATTATCATGGGTCTCTTTGCACTCTAGTTTTGGGAAATGTTAGAAATGATTTTTTTTAAAAAAAATTATGACAGGATTTATACATTGGCAGTGAATTTACTTTTGGTGCAAGGGATTGGGACCGTTTAACTGTTTAAAAATTGCTCTATAGTTCCGGGGAGAATTATGTTGGTCGTGGGCCGGAATTATTTTAATGCCGGCCAAATTAAACGGTTAAACGATTAAACGATTAAGAAAAATTTTAGGCGGTTCCTATCCCTATTTGGTGCACCAAATAAAATGACTCTGATACTGTAAACAATGTTTCTTTACAATTACATTATTATATGATCTGTTAAATATAAAGTAGACGATTTTCTACGAGACATCTTATATTTAAACTTAATAAAATCCTACCAGCAAAGGAGACATCCTTAAACAGAAAAAAAATAAATAAATTTTATTATTATATATAGAATTAATATTGTACTCTAATATTCAATAATTAAAACCAAACCAATTAATTATTATACTATACGTTAAAATATGTTTTTTTTACTCTCTGCAAACACAACTTCTTCTTCTAGTTTAATAATAATTAAAAGCGCATATGACATGTTCTAACCAATAATAATGCAGAAAAAAGCTATATATATATATATATAATAAATAATTAATAAATAATTTAATAGTCGAAATTTTCTAGCAACTAAATATAAATATTTAGTGTAAAATTTAAATATATATTTGTTGCTTATAAATTAAGCATATTTTCAAAAGATTTCAGAACAAATTCTTCTTCTTTACTATCTATCTTCAGAACAAATTCTTCTTCTTTACTATCTAACCTCATAACAAAATCTTCTTTACTATCTATAAAATTATTATAACATTATTAAATTAATATTATATCAAAATATGCACGTCAATAATATATATAAATTATATTTACCACAAATAGAATCAGTGTATTGAATAAATTGGCTTTTATAACTTGCTTCTGAATATTCTTGCGTATGCATATTACTGACATCTTTTATTGCTTTTCAGATTCTGTTAATTCTAATAAAATCTTTTTATTACTCTTCCATTTTAAAAATAAATCACAAATTTCTGTAATTAATGGTCGTTTTTCTGGATCATCATTCCAACATCTTTTCATCAAATCCGCATAACATTTTGCTGTGCCTTCAAGGATAGCTTGTTGTGAAAAAATAGGTCTGGGAGGTATAGGTTTGCCATAAAAAATTTCCCACATAATTATTCCAAATGAATATATGTCAGATGCTGTGGTATAAGGTTTGGCATTTATAACTTCTGGTGCTACATATGATACAACACCATAAAATCTTTTTGATGCATCAATCTTTACCGGTACTGAAAATCCCAAATCTGCAATATATGCACTAGATGAAGTATTTAACAATACATTACCACTATGCAAATCTCGGTGAATAATATTTTGGGAGTGAATGATATGAAGATCTGATGCAATGCAGTCTAAAATATTTAATTTATTTGTCCACTCCAATTGTGAAATTAATTTCAAATGTTTCCGTAAAGATCCCTTTTCTGCGTATTCCAAAACAAGAACATAATCTCCAGATACACTATCTTTTGATATACCATAGCATTTTAAAAATGTAGGATTTTTAAGACCAATTTCATAATATGCCTTAAACTTATTATTAATTCAAATGGTCAATGAAAACAGCCAATGTAAGACTGATAAATTTTAGTATATAATGAAAGTTATGCTTACCTCTTTTATAAATTCATGAGAACCATTTGATCCATGAATTAATTTAAGTGCAACGACCCTAGTTTGATGGTTGCCTACCCAAAATGCATTAAATACTTTTGCAAATCCCCCCTCTCCTATCTTATTTATGATTACTAATCGATTATAAGGGATATATGATAATTGACATTTATATTCAATCAATATTTTGTTCATATCATCATCAATATCAGGGATTTTGCGTGGCATTACATATCTGGCTAATTTACAAAGACAAATTTAGTATTAATTTTACATTTATTTGTTGACTGATAAATCTTATGACTTTTTTTGATTTCTGTGAGCCTCGTTGCAATATAGAAAATCACACAGATTTGTAATATTCGTGAAAATCATTTAACACATTTGAATTATTCATAAACTTGCTTTTTCGCCAACATAGATTTTTGTGCCCGGGCTGAAGATTTAAGGGAATTATACGAACTATTTATTCGGTCCTAACTACTAGATCGATGCGGATCAGACAAATGTAAGAAAAAAGCCAGCTAAATGAATTCCACGAATTTGGTGATTACATATTGTAATTACTTAGAATTCACAAAAAAAAAAAATAAAAAAAAAAAATAAAATAAAAGAAAATATATAAAATATAAAATTTAAAAAACATAAAATTCATCAATCCAACTAAATCGAAAATAGCGTAATTTAATATATTACCTGATGCTAAATTTTTTTCACTAATTAGAAAGTTAAATATGTTAATTTAATAGTATAATAATAATAACTTTTAAATAATTTAAATAATTTACAATATTTACATTCGGTACCAATATTCGGATTTTTTTAAATCACTTGGTACACCAATTCCATTTCGATAACAAAGAGCAAGAAACCTATTCCTTCAATGTTTTCTGCATCAGCAGATCTTTGAAAATACGTAAATGCTTTATTTTCATCGTTCTCAACTATTATTCCATATAGATAGCAACAGCCAAGTTGAAGTAAACTCTCTGAACTTCCCATATCGGCGGATTTTTGAAAATGAATAAATGCTTTATTATCATCTTGTTCTACTCCAATTCCATCCAAATAACGAAGACCAACATTAAGTATTCCTTCAGCATGTCCTAATTTAGCAGATTCTTGATAATAATCAAACGCTTTATTGGATTTTTTTTCACTCAAATTCCGTATTGATATAAACCGCCAACATTTAATGCTCCTTGAGCACATCCCATCTCAAAAGACTTTTTATTATAATAAAATGCTTTAGAATAATCTAATTTGACTCCATTTCCGTGATGGTAACAAGAACCAACATTGCTTATTCCTTCAGGACTTCCCATCTCAGCAGATTTGTTATAATAAAAGAATGCCTTATGCTCGTTTTTTTTGACTCCAATCCCGTATTGATAACACATACCAAGATAACACGTTCCATCAGTGTGATTCATACTTGCTGATTTTTCAAAGTAAATGAATGCTCTATGTGCATCATGTTCAATACCAGTTCCAAAGAAGTAATATCTACCAACCATGTACGTTCCATTGGGATCGCCCATGTCAGCCGATATTTGAAAATACTTGAATGCTTATATTTATCCTGTCTAACACCAATTCCACAAGAATAAACAATGCCAAGGTTATATACTCCATTAACATGTCCTGTATCGGCAGCTTTTTGATAATAAATAAATGCCTTACGTTCATTTTTTTCAACTCCAATACCATTTTGATAAAAATAAGCAGCTTGAGACATTCCATGGAAATCTCCCATATCAGCAGCTTTTTGAAAATTATTGAAAGCTTTTTGTTCATCCTTTTCAACACCGATTCCATATTGATAAAAATAACCAACATTATATATCCCATCAACATCTCCCATATCAGCAGATTTCTGATAATAAACAAATGCTTTATGCTTATCCTTTCAACACCTATTCCATTATAATAGCAATGTCCGAGATGAAATAATCTTTGAGGTTCTCCTTCAGTTTCCAATTGATTATCATTCTTATCACTGATTTCCAATTTATTATCATTTTTATCACTAATTTCAAATTTATTATTATTTTTATCACTATTTCTAATTTATTATCGGTTTTATCACTACTTTCTAATTTATTTGCATGCGACTTTGTATATGATGATAGTTGATCTACATCTTTTCTTAAATCAAATATATAGGTATCCACATTTGGATTAATTTCTATTGCTCTATCAATATCTATAAGCGATTTTTCGTATTGAAATAATTCTTTATAAGTTTCTGCGCGGCTAACGAGAGCAAAAACATCATCTGGTAATTTGTAATGCCCTGTTAAGATCTACGAGTGATTCTTGATGCTTGCGTAATTGTTTATAAGTAGCGCCATGATATTTAAGTGCAAATGTATCATTTGGATCGACTTCTAATGCTTTATTGAAATCCAAGTGTGCTTCTTCATATAATCTCATCTCTTTATAAGTCATTCCACGTTGCCTAAGCGAAAATCCATTAGAAGGCTCGATTTCCAATGCTTTATGATGATCTGAAAGTGATTCTTCGAGTCGGTTTAACTCTCGAAAAGCGGCTCCTCGATTACTGCGTACAGTTGCATTATTTGGCTCAGACTCTAATACTCGAGTGAGATCTTCAATTGCTTCCTTATATAAACCTAATTTTCTATAAGAATTACCACGTATACGGAGTGCCATTATGTTGCCTGGATCATAAGTTAGTGCTGCACTTAGGCATGCAATTGAATCTTCATAATGACCTAAATTCCTGCAAATTTCTCCATCCGTAATTTTTTTACAAGCAATAAGTTTTGACAATAAATCGTAATCCATTTTTTTAAACCACGAGTTTACAAATAATATTTGTCTTTCTCTTTCACTCTATTAAATATACGGTTTGGTTATGTCGTCCAATGCATTTATGCAACTTTTTTAAATTAGTGTTACTACAAAAACGTGGAATTCCATAAATAAACAATGTACTTGCCAAATTAAAATTTTAAAACTGTCATACTAGAAATGAAATGGGTGCAACGGATAGTCTGGTGTAACGGAATAGTATAGTTAAGATCCGAATTATAGTAACGACAAGCTGGGAAATAGCAGATAAAGATTGTATAGAGGTAATATTTATTAGTCTCTAATTTTGTATATCATATGCAAAAAATAGAGCTTTAGTGGATATTCTGAATAGAATTGTATTGTTACTTTTTAAGCCATCTGTATAAGTCATAATATTTTGATTTTATAAAAAATTTTTCATTATGATTTTACAAATATAATAAAATTTAATATATGTATAAACCAATTCAATAAATGCGCATGAACCAAATATGGGAAATGTATAAAGAGGAGGAGTAGGTTTCACAAAAGAATTGGCAAGGTACTATTTGATTGATCAGAGAGTTTCATGAAATTTAAAATCCTTAAATTATAACTTTAGATATATATCTTTAGATATACTGTAGTAGTAAATTTAGGGATGGACAAATCGAAGATTTTTTGAATCTTGAATCGCTTTGGCAGATCTACTCAAATACCGTATTCCTCCGAAATTAAGTACCTTTGGCCTGCATTAAGTCAATTTGGCCCGCGTTGTGTGCAAAAAAAAGGGTGCTTATTAGTGTTATAAATTGGATCGACGCAGTAGGCGCAGTGTACAGTAAATTTGCGCATATACCCCATATATCGTGTATATAATGCGCATATATAAATTTTTTTTTTTGGTGCATATTTTTTTTTGCGTTTGCGACAATAAAAATTGTTTACAGTGGTGCTTATTTTTGGAGGAATACGGTATGTAAAGTTGACGCTCGTTATTTTTAATTACTTCATAAATTCGCGAATCCTTCATGAATAAAAAAACGGAATCCAACTATTCAAACCCTAGTGAATGAACAATTGTTCAAATGTAATTTTTGCTCATTTATGCTCGCTATTTCACGTGATGAGGACTCACATGATTTTATTGTCTATTGGTTTTGAAGCCAGTTTCGGAAGTTTCGCTTTAGTCCGAAAAACTGGTAAAGGCCACTTCTTTTTATGCCATAAATCCGAATTTTAAGATCCTACCTTTCGGATTTGGGGGTTTTGTCGAAACTAAGTTTCGGAAGTTTCAGAAGTTTCGACTGAGAACACCCTAAGCTCCCTAAGCTATGAGATCTACCGTAAATCTTCAATAAAAGTAAAATTCTTAAAAAAAAAATAGCAATCATAAATTATTTAAAATATTGCTTCAAAGTAATGGATTTAAAAAAAAAAATTGTATCACTACTATTTATAAATAAAGAATGCGAAGTATTTAAGAATAAACTATAAACAAATAATACGAAATACTTCAAGATAACTATAAATAATACGAATATTTAAAAATTAACTATAAATACATAATAGAAGTACACTATAAAAAATAATAATTTTGTATATATTAAAAGCTAAAAAAATATAACAAGAATTTCAACAAATAACCCGCATACCGCTTATCTGTCACGAACCTAGTATACCCCCTAAAAAAAATTACGTACTGAGCTTAAATTTAAAATGCAGCTTTAATGATACATAGTAACGATTATTAATTATTAATCATGTAGTAATTGTTAAATTTAATCAAAATAAAAGTTTCCATTTTTCGTTCTAACATTATTTATCGTACAATGTCAAATGAATCACTCAAGTATTGCAGCAGTTGCCGATCGTTTAAAAAACTTGAAAATTTTTCTACAAAAAACAACTCCTGTAATTAGTGCTTAGAACGGGCAAGAGTTAATTCAAAACGGCGATATGAAAAAGAAAAAGAAATAAAATTTTTTAATACGAAAGAAAATTCTATACTTCCAAGCAATTTGACACAAACTATCTATGAATCTTTAATTTCAATACCGGAAATTGATGAAAACTTAGAGGGTGATATTGTATTTTCTTTGAATGTTGTGTCGATTTTAGAGAACTTTTAGACTTTCAAGAATGCAATTTTCTGAATGTTCTATTGCGAATCATCTTATTAAAAATATTCAAGCTGGTGATGGATATTGTTATATATACCATACCAAAAATGCACAAAAAAATCTGTTATAGCTATTTATAAATGTAATGATCATATAGATTCTGTTAAAAACCACGAAAACATTTAGAAAAGGAAAAGCAGCATGATACAGCACCAAGACTCAATCGATATGATTGTAATGGCAATGTTTCAATTAAAATTGATATTGAGAACAAGCTTGCAACTATTAAAATAAATCATCAACTCTTACATCCTCAGCCAGAAAACATTGCTACTACAAATGATATAAAGGAATATATTACAAATAATTTAGATTATACAGCATCCAAATTATATAAAAAAATTGTAAACAATAAAATGGATGGATTTAACACATTAACTGTGGATCAGATTTATTATTAGTGGTCATAAGCTAATATGGTTCGGTATAAACGAGATGATAGTGATCTTTATCTGCACAACTTTTATTATTTCTTTTTCGTTTATCAGAACCAGTTAATTCATTTGCATTTTTAACACCATTTTATTCTTTCTTACCTAAAATAGCATATGAGTGTCTTTTAGTTGACTCAACTTATAATACAAACAGATCAAAACATGAAATCTATGTTTTAATGGCAACTATTGATTATACAGGATTTCCAGTTTCTTTCCTTTACGTTGCTGCTGATAAAAAAATCGAGATATGAGATCAGTTTTAACAAAATGATTTTTATGCTTATGAAATCATGGAATTAACAATGTTAAAATATTTTTATCGGATAAGGATTTTGCACAGATTTCAAGTGCTCATGCTGTGTGGAAAATATAAATATATAACTTTGCAAATGGTATATAAATCGTGCAATTAAACAAAACCTTTCATCATCCAAAGTATCATCTAATATTTCTTATGATGCTATTGAAGCCAATCAACAGTACTCTTTTATATATCCAACATGGACAAGTACAAAGAAATCTGCAATTATCAAATCAAAAAACAAATTCAAAAGTCTTTTGTGTTCAATTTTATCGAAATATAATTCTTGAACTTGTAGAAAAGCACTTACGTCAGCATATGTTATTACCAACTATGATAATGGCAAAGAATTTATTAATGACCCACAACAAATACGAAAGTTTGCAATTAAAGAAATGTTTGAATTTTGTCATACAAATATCTTGTTTGATGTATGGTGTTACCAGTGGAATGAGTGGTACCGTGATGTTCATTGGAATTTATGGGCTATATCCTCAAATCCTGAAATATCTCCACTCCACTATTTACGACTATGATTGTTGAATAAGGTAGCTGCACGATCTTGTCACGCAAAACCAGGAATGGAATGTAGACTTTAGATAGAGTTGTAGATCAAATATATTTATATAGTTTAAATAATAATTTTCTCATTGGCTGTTAATTTTTACTAGTTTTACATATAGCTCTAATCTTAGTTTTATATTTACGAAAGTTGGTATTATAGCAGTCTAATAGGTTTAAATAATATAATATAGTGTAACTGGAAAAATTAAAATAAGAGCCCAAAATTGGAAATAATTGTCACGGCTGATGCTGAAGCTTTGACCTATTTTGATATAAAATTTAAAAAAATTTTTTAGACGTTTTTTTCACTTTTGTCTTATAGGGTTAGGGTAGGGTTTGGGTGTAGATTTTATATTTATAAAGCATATGTAGATTTTAGCAAGGCTTATAGTTTCCAATCGAAACCCCTGAGCTTCAGCATCAGCCAACTTCAGCATCAGCCGTGACAATAATTACTGATAAGGGTTCAAAAAAAAATAATTCTGAAAAATTTGTTAGCTGACAAAATCAAATTAAATATAATAATAATTGTTTTTCATGATTAAATAAATATTTTAAAGTTTGACAGTAAAGTCTTAATTAGATCGATCAAAAATTTTATTCTGGTAGGACAATGCTTTTCTTATTCATCTAATGCGGCCTTTTTATATATTTCATAACACAAGTTCGCATTACAAAAATTACTCTGGATAATAGTTACAGGTTTTTCTCTTTCTCTTACTCGATATGGTATGCAATGCCAATGACCAACTCTATTTTAATTAATAACTCATCGATATTGGCTTATCTATTTTTATCAATATAGCATTGATAAGTCAAACAGGTTTTTAGAACATTTTAATAAGTTGGCAAAGATCATATTTGGTCACGTTATAATAATAAAGTTAAGTATTATGTCAAAATTTCCAAATTAATATTGGCCGAATATCGTTGTTAATATCAAACATGAGCTTAATTGAAATAGATAGTAGAATCGCACCAACACTTTAACAGTTAACGCGAAATTTATGTTTATTACTGGTATTTATTTAAGTTGAAAGTGAAATAGCTAAATTTTTTTTTATTTTTATCCTTTATATATTATGTATTTGACTTTCGATTGAATACATCAATTACATAATTAATTTACTTATACTATACTTTCTAACTCTGATTATACATTTTTTATGCACCATCATCGTATCATTGATCGAAATACATCAAAACACGTAATAACGAAACATTCGAACCTGA
Organism: Gigaspora rosea; assembly: GCA_003550325.1. NCBI lineage: Eukaryota > Fungi > Glomeromycota > Glomeromycetes > Diversisporales > Gigasporaceae > Gigaspora > Gigaspora rosea. The sequence goes on along the minus strand of QKWP01000001.1, from coordinate 827,209 downwards.
TACATAATACAAAGCGGTAAGTATTATCTCATTATTTATACATATATATTTTTTATTTTTTTCGAAGCGTCGCTAACTGTTCTCTTCGACTTAAGTATTATTCAATTGTCACACAGTGTGCAACATATAATGAACACATATTTCCATATAGGGATGATAATTGATGATTCTAATAATCAATTTAATTCAAGTTGACAGCAAGGTCAACATATCAAAGCAGGAAGGCCTCGGCGTGGCGACAATCACAGTAAAACCAGGATGCCAGCAGGGAAAACCGGTTAAGCCTATAGTTTATACCCAGCCATATTATAGTAGCTAAGTTTATTTTAAATTTAAGATCGTTTCTTTTTTTTACATGAAGAAATCGAGCCATATATGGGAGCGAAGCCACTCATACGTGAAACGTTTGCTAAGTTTGCGGCTATTAACTAACTTTGACACGGTAAGTATCTTTTATAGTATTGTTCAGGGTGATACACAGAGTCACAAGGAAGAATAACCCAATCAGATGCCCAGATTTGTACAGAACACTTCACACGCCACATAACCATGCACTACGTTCCTGGTATCTCATTGGAGAATTTTAAAGCGTGACTATCTATATAAATTCAATAGACCACGATTAGATCTTGTCTGCTTTATTCTTATTAATCAAATGATTCCAGGGCAAATTCAACATTACAATCTCCTTATTAATGATAGAAAATTGTCGCCATGGCGTAAAGATATTAAGTCAGAATGGAAAAAAGCAGCATCAAAACAAGGTAAAAACAAGGACAAATATTTAGTTGATCATAACCGCTGGATTTGTTCTTGTTGCTTATTTTTAAAAAGTAGATTTTACATATGTAAACATTTAGTCACGCCTATTGGAATGATGGATAGTGATTTTTTTCATAAAGTATTATGGTATTTATTTTTATTGTGATTTAAATTTAAAATATTAATTAATTAAAACTTTAAATTGCAGGTATGTTGAAATAAAACCTATCCACTTATATTCAAAACTGACCAAATGATTTGGAAGCTCATTAAGAAGACAAAATAATAAGCAACAATTTTATAAATTTATCATATAAAAATATTAATACAATTTCGAATAGTGAAGTAATTATTAATGAGATAGACAACGAAACGAATTCTAGCGATGATGAAAGCACAGTTGAAATTGCTGAACAGTTGTCAAAAATATTAAATGAGGTATATACAAAAGCTATTTATGATTTAATAATTTTAATGGTATAAAAAATATTAATAAGGTTTTATATAGGCAAATACGTTTACAGTATTTCCAAGTCATCTGAACTTCCTCAGCAGAAAAAATGGTTAAAAAATATTGAAACAAATTTCTAACCAATTGAACGAATGATTAATGATTTAAAAGGGTTTGAAAATGCAAAAAAATCTAAGAAAACACGGCCAGGAAGGAATAAAAATACATTTTATTGGGAATAATATAATGTAGTCTTTTTTTTTTTTATGATTACAATAATTGTAATAATGATAAATAATGAGCAAATAATTTGTTGGAATAGCGCAAGCATTTAAAAATCGAAAGAGTTAAATATACAGTATATGTATAACCACTTGTTCGAATTTCACATTTAAGCAAAGTATATTGTAATTTTGAAAATGAAACTTAGTTCGGAAAATTTTAAACTCAGATACGTAACTTTTTTTAGAGGTATACTAGGGGTAGTTGCTTATCTGTTCCTGGTTTAGTATGACTGCCTAATTAAAATTAGCTACAAACTTTCTAACTTTTTAATAAAGACAAAAAGAAATTTTACTAACCCTAAACATGATTGGCTGCTATATATAGTGTCGCCATAGAGGCAGGTCTCTATCTATAATTTCTTTTAAAAGCTAAGAAAATGCTCACTAATTTTTAAAAGCTTCATATTTATTTCTTCGAAAGTGTCATTTTGCAGACAATTGTTTTAAACTGTTTAAAAAGTTTTGTTGAAATTGCTTAATGAAATTATTTCATCAACTAAATAATGGTTGGAAAGTAAATTTACGGCATCTCGGAATCGTTTATTATCTGTCAATAATTTATATAAAATTGAGAAGAGAAAATTTAATACTATTTAAACTATACTTGTGTAGTATTTTCTTTTTGAAAAGTACTTGTATAATTCTTTTTTATGCTAATGCAAAGATGGACTATAATACTGTTATTAATTTACAGTGTATTGTTCAATATATTTTTTAATTTATTTAAGACTATGTTATTTTAATATTTCGGTAATATAAACGAATTCTTACAAGTTTTGTGATTTTGCATACACGCATTATAAATTAAAGATTAGAAAATTTTATTAATTGGCTAGAACTGAGGGAACAATGTGAAAGCAAACTCCTTACTCTACAATTTTTCAGAAATTTGCCTAAAATATAGCAATGGACTTTTATAGTTTCAGCCTTTTTGTTTCATTAAACTATAAATTGTATGCCCAAAACAGGCAATTCTGAAAGTATAAAGCTTTTTACGAAAGTTATCTTTTTAATGTATACCGGTAAGGCCTATTATGATTGTTAACTTCTTTATGTATAAAATTTATTATGACTAAATAGCTCTTTTTATGCGCATAAGATCAGGATCATGCCGTTATTTTAAAAACAGGACTCCTTGACTCTAGCATTCATTTAAGTAAAAAATTCATCAAAAAAGGTTTAGCAATTCTTAAAATACGTAAATTGTGATACCTTCTTCGTGAAGAACTTTGACAAGAAAATCTAGAGGCAATAAAGTTTGAGAACTAAATAATAACAGCAAACAGTTTAATGTAAAAAAATTTTTTAAGTGATAAAGTCATATTACATGTATTTGGGAAACAACTCCTTTTATATATAAATAAAATTATAAAGGACAATTTAATTATTATTTTTATCTTACTTTAAGCTATATACATAAATTCAGTACATGACTTCAAATATATACGACGTACATAGAACTAGTACATATAAAATTTGTATTTAGAACTAAAAATTTACAAGAATTGCTAATGATCATAATTTATCATACAATTAGTCAAATAAATATTAGTACTATAGACAGAGATTCTTTTATAACAAATATACTTACATTATATAACTGTATACATTGTTATATAAAGCTGGTTTTCTTTAAGATTTTAATAATCTAAATAATTAGAAATGTTTCATTAATAAAATCACTATAAAAAGGTAGAGTATAAATTAGTTTTATACTCACTCCCTAAAATTTAATTTACATGTAAATAAATATTTTATTTAATAATAGAATATCATTAAGTTTTAACTATAGGTTATTATAAATTTTTAATTTCATAAATTAATCTTATACTCACCTCCTATTAATTTAATTTATTTATAAATAATTGGAGATGTTTTATTTAGTAGTAGATTATAAAGCTTTTAATTTATCAAATAGTTTTATACTCACATTCTAATAATTTAGTTTGCAAATATATTAGAATGTTTAATTAATAGTAGGTTATTTTAAAGTTTCTAATTTATAAAATAGTCTTATACTCACCCTCTAACAATTTAGTTTAAATATATTAGAATGTATAACTAATAGTATGTTATTATAAAGTTTCTAATTTATAAAATAGTTTTATACTCACCGGCTAATAATTTAATTTACATAAATAATTAGAGATGTTTTATTAGTAGATTATTATAATTTTTTAAATTTATAGAGCAGTCTTATACCCACCCCCTAGTAATTTAATTTTTAAATAATTGAGTTTAATTAATAGTAAATTATTATAAAGCTTTTAATTTACTAAATAGCTGTATACTTACCACCTAAATTTAATTTATATAGAAATAATTAAGATGTTTTATTTAATTAAGATTATTACAGCAAATCTCGAAATAATCATCTATTTGTAAAACAAAAATCTGGTAATTATAATATAAGGATCAAAATCTATGATTTATAATCGTTAAATCTAAAATAATGCGATCATATCAAGGTTGAAACTATTTCAAGAGTGACTATAACGAGGTTTGACTGTATAAGATTTTTTAAATTAGTATTATACTCACGTTCTAGTAATTTTAAATAATTAGAATAATTAGAGATGTTTTATTTACTTGACAGGCAATTATAAAGCTTTTAATTAATAAAATAATTAATACTCACTATCTAATAAATTCATTTACATAGAGTTTAATTATAGTCGATTATTATAAGCTTTTAATTTAAAATAGTCTTAATACTCACCGACTAATAATTTAATTTACATATAAATAATTAGAAAGGTTTACTTAGATTATTATAAAGTTTCTAATTTATAAAATAGGTTTATACTCACCGGCTAATAATTTAATTTACATAAATAATTAGAGATGTTTTATTAGTAGATTATTATAATTTTTTAAATTTATAGAGCAGTCTTATACCCACCCCCTAGTAATTTAATTTTTAAATAATTGAGTTTAATTAATAGTAAATTATTATAAAGCTTTTAATTTACTAAATAGCTGTATACTTACCACCTAAATTTAATTTATATAGAAATAATTAAGATGTTTTATTTAATTAAGATTATTACAGCAAATCTCGAAATAATCATCTATTTGTAAAACAAAAATCTGGTAATTATAATATAAGGATCAAAATCTATGATTTATAATCGTTAAATCTAAAATAATGCGATCATATCAAGGTTGAAACTATTTCAAGAGTGACTATAACGAGGTTTGACTGTATAAGATTTTTTAAATTAGTATTATACTCACGTTCTAGTAATTTTAAATAATTAGAATAATTAGAGATGTTTTATTTACTTGACAGGCAATTATAAAGCTTTTAATTAATAAAATAATTAATACTCACTATCTAATAAATTCATTTACATAGAGTTTAATTATAGTCGATTATTATAAGCTTTTAATTTAAAATAGTCTTAATACTCACCGACTAATAATTTAATTTACATATAAATAATTAGAAAGGTTTACTTAGATTATTATAAAGTTTCTAATTTATAAAATAGGTTTATACTCACCGGCTAATAATTTAATTTACATAAATAATTAGAGATGTTTTATTAGTAGATTATTATAATTTTTTAAATTTATAGAGCAGTCTTATACCCACCCCCTAGTAATTTAATTTTTAAATAATTGAGTTTAATTAATAGTAAATTATTATAAAGCTTTTAATTTACTAAATAGCTGTATACTTACCACCTAAATTTAATTTATATAGAAATAATTAAGATGTTTTATTTAATTAAGATTATTACAGCAAATCTCGAAATAATCATCTATTTGTAAAACAAAAATCTGGTAATTATAATATAAGGATCAAAATCTATGATTTATAATCGTTAAATCTAAAATAATGCGATCATATCAAGGTTGAAACTATTTCAAGAGTGACTATAACGAGATTTGACTGTATAAGATTTTTTAAATTAGTATTATACTCACGTTCTAGTAATTTTAAATAATTAGAATAATTAGAGATGTTTTATTTACTTAACATGCAATTATAAAGCTTCTAATTAATAAAATAATTAATACTCACTATCTAATAAATTCATTTACATAGAGTTTAATATAGTCGATTATTATAAGCTTTTAATTTAAAATAGTCTTAATACTCACCGACTAATGATTTAATTTACATATAAATAATAAGAAAAGGTTTACTTAGATTATTATAAAGACTTTAATTTATAAAATAATCTTATACTCACACGCTAGTATTTAATTTACATATAAAAATTAGAAAAGGCTTACATAGTTTATTATAAAGACATTATTTATAAAATAGCTTTATACTCACCCACTAGTAATTTTTAATTTAATTTACATATAAATTTTTAGAAAAGGTTTACTTGGATCTAGATTATTATGAAGACTTAATTTAAAAATAGGCTTATACTAACCCGCTATTAATTTAATTTACAATAAATATTTTGAAAAGATTTATTAGATTATTATAAAGACTTTAATTTATAAAATAGTATTATACTCACCATCTAATAAATTAATTTACATAAAAATAATTACGTTTAATTAATAGTAAATTATTATAAAGTTTTTAATTTACAAAATAGCCATATACTTACCACCTAAATTTAATTTATATAGAAATAATTAAGATATTTTATTTAATTAATATGATTACAGTCAAAACTCGAAATAATCAACAACTTGTTAAGACAAAAATCTGGTGATTATAATATAAGGGTGAAAATTTTATGATTTATAATAGTTAAATCTAAAAATAGTGATTATATCAAGAATGAAACTATTTAAGAGTGACTATAACGAGGTTTGACTGTATAAGATTTATTTATAAAATTAATATTATACTCACGTTCTAGTAATTTTAGATAATTAGAATTTTTATAGATGTTTTATTTACTTGACAGTTCATTATAAAGGTTTTAATTCATAAATAATTCTATACTTACTCTCTAATAATTTCATTTACATAAAGATATTTTATTTAACAGTAGATTATAATAAAGTTTTAATTCGTAAAATAGTCTTATACTCACTTACTAGCAATTTTTAAATATAAGTTGCATATAAATAATTAGAGATGTTTAATTAATAGTAAATTAATGTAAAGGGTTTTTTTAATTCATAAAATTATTTTATACTCACTTCCTAATAATTTAATTTATACAAATAATTATCATGTTTTATTTAATCGTATATTATTATAAAGTATTTTTAATTTATAAAATTATCTTTTACTCATGAGCTAATAATTTAATGTGCATATAAATAATTATATGTTTATCTAAAGCAGATTATTAAAACCCTAATTTATAAAATGGTCTTATACTCACGGGCTTATAATTAGAGATGTTTAATTATAGTCGATTATTATAAACTTTTAAATTAAAAATAGGCTTAATACTCACCAGCTAGTAATTTAATTTGCAAACGCATTAGAAATGTTTAATCATTGTAGAGATTACGCATAAAGCTTGTATTTATAAAATAGCCTTATATTCACCATCTAATAATTTAATTTACATAAAATAATTAGAGATGTTCAATTATTATAAAGTTTTTAATTTACAAACTATCCTTATACTTACCACCTAAATTTAATTTGTATAGAAATAATTAAGATGTTTTATTTAATTAATATGATAACAGTCAAATCTCGAAATAATCAACAACTTGTTAAAACACAAATATTGTGATTATAATATAAGGGTGAAAATTTTATGATTTATAATAGTTAAATCTAAAACTAGTGATTATATCAAGAATGAGACTATTTAAGAGTGACTATGACGAGGTTTGACTGTATAAGATTTTAATTTATAAAATTAATATTATATACTCACGTTCTAGTAATTTTTAAATAATAGAATTATTAGAGATGTTTTATTTACTTGATAGTTCATTATAAAGTTTTTAGTTCATAAAAATAATTCTATATTTACTCTCTAATAATTTCATTTACATAGAGATATTTTATTTAACAATAGATTATTATAAAGTTTTAATTCGTAAAATAGTCTTATACTCACCCACTGGCAATTTTTAAATTTAAGTTGCATATAAATAATTAGAGATGTTTAATTAATAGTAAATTATTGTAAAGATTTTTTTTTTAATTCATAAAATTATTTTATACTCACAAACTAGTATTTAATTTACATATAAAAATTAGAAAGGTAAATTA
>QKWP01000001.1:784704-809250 GCA_003550325.1 Gigaspora rosea | reverse complement strand
AAAAAAAAAAAACGCCGAAAGACAAGAGAAAAGTCTGTAAGAAAGTTCTCCAAAAACGTCAAAAGGCAGGAGGAAAGTCTACAAGAAAGTTCTTAAAGACACTGAAAACCAGAAAAACCTCCAACAAATCGAAAGATCCACGAGAAAGTTCACCATCCAATTCCGAAAGATTAGTAAAAGTTTACAAGGTTTACTAGAAAACGTTGAAAGATCAGAAGTTCACTTACTAATAAAGCACCAGAAGAAAACTCGAAAAAGCATCTAAAAGATGGAAAAAAAAATTAGTAAAAAAAAAAACTTTTTTTAAAAAAACCCCTGCCAGAAGAACAATGCAAGACGTACGTATGACGTAATAAAAATTTTATCCCTGATGATGTAACACACTAGTTTTTTCTGGAATTTCTAGAACATCGTGAAATGCTATTTTTAGATCAAAATTTTTGTTTATCATATTTTTTTTAAACCCGATTTACTCAAAATGATTTACATGTAAAAAGGGGCTGTTTTAATAGACAACACCCCATATAAGGGTGAAAATTTTACGATTTATAATAGCTAAATCTAAAACTAGCGATTATATCAAGAATTAGACTATTTAAGAGTGACTATAACGAGGTTTGACTGTGTAAGATTTTAATTCATAAAATTAATATTATACTCACGTTCTAATAATTTTAAATAATTAGAATTATTAGAGATGTTTTATTTATTTGATAGTTCATTATAAAGTTTTTAATTCATAAAATAATAATATACTTACTCTCTAATATTTCATACTCACTTCCTAATAATTTAATTTATACAAATAATTAGCATGTTTTATTTGATCGTATATTATTATAGGCCTTTAATTTAAAATAGTCTTAATACTCACCGACTAATAATTTAATTTACATATAAATAATTAGAAAAGGCATACTTAGATTATTATAAAGTTTCTAATTTATAAAATAGGTTTATACTCACCGTCTAATAATTTAATTTACATAAATAATTAGAGATGTTTTATTAGTAGATTATTATGATTTTTTAAATTTATAGATCAGTCTTATACCCACCCCCTAGTAATTTAATTTTTAAATAATTGAGTTTAATTAATAGTAAATTATTATAAAGCTTTTAATTTACAAAATAGCAGTATACTTACCACCTAAATTTAATTTATATAGAAATAATTAAGATGTTTTATTTAATTAATATGATTACATTCAAATCTCGAAATAATCACCAACTTGTTAAAAGAAAAATCTGACGATTATAATATCAGGGTGAAAATCTATGATTTATAATCGTTAAATCTAAAAATAATGTGATTATATCAAGGTTGAAACTATTTCAAGAGTGACTATAATGAGGTTTGACTGTATAAGATTTTTTAAATTAGTATTATACTCACGTTCTAGTAATTTTAAATAATTAGAATAATTAGAGATGTTTTATTTACTTGACAGGCAATTATAAAGTTTTTAATTATTAATAAATAATTAATACTCACTATCTAATAATTTCATTTACATAGAGTTTAATTATAGTCGATTATTATAAGCTTTTAATTTAAAATAATCTTAATACTCACCGACTAATGATTGAATTTACATATAAATAATAAGAAAAGGTTTACTTAGATTATCATAAAGGCTTTAATTTATAAAATAATCTTATACTCACACGCTAGTATTTAATTTACATATAAAAATTAGAAAAGGCTTACATAGTTTATTATAAAGACATTATTTATAAAATAGCTTCATACTAACTCACTAGTAATTTTTAATTTAATTTATAAATTTTTTTAGAAAAGGTTTACTTGGATTATTATAAAGATTTTTTTAATTCATAAAATTATTTTATACTCACTTGCTAGTATTTAATTTACATATAAAAATTAGAAAGGTTTACTTAGATTATTATTAAGACTTTAGTTTGTAAAATAGTCTCATACTCACGCTCTAGTATTTAAATTTACGTATAAAAATTAACTTAGATATTATAAAGACTTAATTTAAAAATAGGCTTATACTAACCCGCTATTAATTTAATTTAAAAGTAAATATTTAGAAAGGTTTACTTAGATTATTATAAAGACTTAAATTTATAAAATAGTCTTATACTCACCATCTAATAATTTAATTTACATAAAAATAATTGAGTTTAATTAATAGTAAATCATTATAAAGTTTTTAATTTATTAAATTGCCGTATACTCACCACCTAAATTTAATTTGTATAGAAATAATTAAGGTGTTTTATTTAATTAACATTATTACAATCAAATCTCGAAATAATCACCAATTTGTCAAAACAAAAATATAGTGATTATAATATAAGGGTGAAAATTTTATGATTTATAATAGTTAAATCTTAAACTAGTAATTATATCAAGAATGAGACTATTTAAGAGTGACTATAACGAGATTTGACTGTATAAGATTTAATTTATAAAATTAATATTATACTCACGTTCTAGTAATTTTAAATAATTAGAATTAATAGAGATGTTTTATTTACTTGATAGTTCATTATAAAGTTTTTAATTCATAAAATAATTCTATACTTAATAATTCTAATAATTTCATTTACATAGAGATATTTTATTTAACAATAGATTATTATAAAGTTTTAATTCTTAAAAATAGTCTTATACTCACTCGCTAGCAATTTTTAAATTTAAGTTGCATATAAATAATTAGAGATGTTTAATTAATAGTAAATTATTGTAAAGATTCATAAAATTGTTTATACTCACCCGCTAGTAATTTAATTTACATGTAAAAATTAGAAAAGGTAAATTAATGTAAAAATTTTTTTAATTCATAAAATTATTTTATACCACTCGCTAGTATTTAATTTACATATAAAAATTAGAAAGGTTTACTTAGATTATTATAAAGATTTTAGTTTATAAATTAGTCTTATACTCACGCTCTAGTATATAATTACGTATAAAAATTAGAAAAGGTTAGATCATTATAAAGATTTAATTTCAAAAATAGTCTTATACTAACCCGCTATTAATTTAATTTACGAATAAATACTTAGAAAAGGTTTACTTAGATTATTTAATTTATAAAATAGACTTATACTCACCATCTAATAATTTACATAAAACAATTGAGTTTAATTTACGTAAAATAATTGAGTTTAATTAATAGTAAATTATTATAAAGTTTTTAATTTACAAAATAGCCGTATACTTACCACCTAGATATAATTTAATTTGTATAGAAATAATTTAAGATATTTTATTTAATTAATATTATTACAGTCAAATCTCGAAATAATCAACAACTTGTTAAAACAAAAATCTGGTGATTATAATATAAGGGTGAAATTTTATGATTTATAATAGTTAAATCTAAAACTAGTGATAATATCGAGAATGAGACTATTTAAGAGTGACTATAACGAGGTTTGACTGTATAAGATTTTAATTTATAAAATTAATATTATACTCACGTTCTAGTAATTTTAAATAATTAGAATTAGTGATGTTTTATTTACTTGATAGTTCATTATAAAATTTTAATTCATAAAATAATTCTATACTCACTGTCTAATAATTTCATTTACATATAGAAAGATTTTATTTAACTGTAGATTATTATAAAGTATTAATTCGTAAAATAGTCTTATACTCACTATTATTAGCTAGTATTTAATTTACATAAAATAATTAGAAATATTATACTCATTAATGTGATTAATTATTTAAATACCTCGTGCCCATGAAGGTGAAATAATTGTCAATTGAACAATTAGCACCAAAATTGTCAAGACTTTTACAAATTGCATTTTTTTTCGTAAAAAAATTTGTTAACAATATACTTTCTTTTGAAAAAACGAAAAGAAATGTTGAGTAGCGAGTAACAAGGCGTGCGATTATATAATAATTCATTTCAATAGCCACTATAAACACTTCTTTCTCAGAAACAAACAATAAACCTATTTTTTCAAACAATTAACCATTTTCATCAGTAAGTTTTTGAAGCCATTGCTCAGCATAAACGATAATAAGTAGTTTTCTAATTTATAAATTGATATGAAGCTTAGTCATATCACAAAAGAAATGTTAGCCTCGTGATCTCAAAGCCCCGAGCTTAAAGTCAGACCATATGTAACTTCATTCAGATGCGAACAATATTCTAAACAATTAATATGTAATGATTTAAACATTTCTTGATTATATTGATTATGCTAGATAACGTTACCTAGCATGATCAGTAAATTTTTAAGCCATTGCTCAGCACAAAAAATAATAAATAATGTATATGAAAACAAGTTAAATGTATCAGTCGAAATATCAGATATACAATTTAAGATAAATTTTTTGCAACATTACGATAAATTTTTTGTAACATTACGGTAAATTTATGAAATATCCAAAATTTAAAATTTTGACTATTACAGTATTATAATTAATGATGCCTGACGCAACTAACGTGACCTGACGCAACTGCTCACGTGACCTTAAAAACATAATGGTTTTCTGCGTCGAGAGTCCTTATCCTGTACCCGGGGTAGAGGCTTTTATCCTATGCCCGGGGGGTATAAGTTTTTATCCTGTACTGCTTAAATATGATTGGTCCAAATTTTAAAAACTCAAAAAAATTTATTATTATTATTATTATTATTATTAATTAAAGATAATTTTTTATTAGAAAAAATACAAGTAGCGAAAAGTACAAAAAAAAAATTTATTATTATTATTATTATTAATTAATAAAGATAATTTTTTATTAGAAAAAATTCAAGTAGTGAAAAGTACAAAAAAAAAAATTTATTATTATTATTATTATTAATTAAAGATAATTTTTTATTAGAAAAATACAAGTAGCGAAAAGTACAAAAAAAAAATAAAGGTAAAAAAAAATCGTAAAAAAAGCATAACAAGACAAATGACTAAAAGACTAGCAAACAACAATTAAAAACTCCACCAAGCAACAACGAAAGTACCACCAAATAACTACCAAGAACATCAACAAATTACGATCAAAGAGCCACCAATCTACAACCAAAAGCACCACCAAACGACGACCAAAAGCACCACCAAACGACGATCAAAGCACAACCAAACGACGATCAAAAGCACCACCCAACGACGATCTAAGCACCAACAAACGACGACGAAAAGCACCAACAAACGACGACCAAAAGCCTCCACCAAACTACGACCAAAAGCACCACCAAACTACGACCAAAAACACCACCAAACTACAACGTAAGTACCACCAAACGACGACCAAAGGCACGACCAAAGGCACCACCAAACGACGACCAAAGGCACCAAATGACGACCAAAAGCACCACCAAACGACGACCAAAGGCACCAAATGACGACCAAAGGCACCACCAAACGACGACCAAAAACACCACAAAACGACGATGAAAGCACCATAAAAGAGCCACAAAAGCACTGCAAGAACGACAACGAAGGCACAAAAAAAAAAAACACCGCACAACGACGACGAAAGCAACAAGGGCACCACGAAAACGACGACGGGCAAAACACGCGATTTTCTGTGTTGATCAGTTTAATTTAATTTATAAACATAGTCACATGACAGACACAGGATAAGACCCTCTACCCCAGGGTATAGGTTAAGTTTCTCCTTCTGCGTCATGCGTCATGCGTCAGTGGCGCAACTTATGGTTTCGTCAGGTTGCGTCAAGGTTTCGTCATTCTTAATCAGCTGCGTCAAGCATCTATAATTATAATATGTAAATACTGAGATAATCAATATTTTCCAGATTAAGGTGCGACTTTATTATAAATATATATGTTTAACAAAAGTGAGGAAGATGTTATCAGTCTAGATCAGAGGTCCAAAAAAATTTTCGAGTTTGATATTGATTTATTAATATATGATTTAATAATTAAAATTTAATCTGGGGGACTAAATGCTCGGATTGGTGACCGAATTTTAGTTTAATTCCATAAATTCGCTGTCGATGAGTAGCTTTCTATTTATAAATTGATATGAAGCTTAGCCATATCACAAAAAAGTGTCAGCTTGTTATTCAAAGCTACTTGAGGCTTAACCAGGCTATACAAAAACCATTATAAACATTCTTCGCTCAGACATAATCAAGTTATCTTTCAGTAAACCATTACTTAGCATAAACAATAATAAAATATACATATAATATATAAGCAATAGTTATTAAGTAATATTTATTATACATTTTATCATAGATATCATTAACATCATGGGTCAGACGACTGATTTATTACGCGGATCCTAATCCTATAGTTGTTAGACGAGACCTTTTTTGCATGATGCAAAGACGAAACCTGAAATTCTCCTGACGAAATATGAAACCCACGCTCAAAATGACGAAACCTATATTCAAAAAAACGAAACTCCGATGCTCCTGCCAAAAAAAAACTGAAAATCTATGTTAATAATGAAACCCTAGGCTTTCGCTAAAAAAATGATATTTAAATTAAAACATAATAATTTATGATTGGGGCTTTTTATTTATATTTTAATATTTGAAAAATTTATTAGTTTGACTCGGCTTGTATATTTAGTTTTTTAAAAAGCCAATTAAAAAAAATTATAAATAGGCAAACAAGCCATTAACATCTATCAAATTTTAAATAAATAAATAAATATAAATGCAGAAGTATTATTATGAATTTAGTAAATTTATAGATTCAAAATTTTTTATAGAAAATTTTAAACATGGCAATAGCGTTTAACCTCATAATTCAAAATAATAATAATAAGATAGCTGCGCGACGCTGTCACGCGAAACCAGGAACGTAAATCTATGAGTAAATACGATTAGATGATTCGAGAACTTTTAAGATTATGCATGGTTTGAAGAAATTATGGGTAAAGTTCGGAATCAGTTTTATTTTTCTTACGCTGAAAAAATTTTAATTAGCTTTATCATAACAAAGTCAAAACTGTTTACTGTAAAATCTTAACAAGAAACGCATCAGCAAATGCAATGAGCTATATAATTTTTGTGTTATCGAAATAATAAGATAGAAGTAGTGTATATGTTATGCGTCTTTTATTGATTCCTGTCATTCAAGGATTGGCATGAATCCAAGAATAATGTATGTTGTACTCTGAAATTGGTACCGGTTGTGATGTTTACCAATATAAAAACATATGTATCATATTTAAATAAAATATCATTTGTATTGTTATTTATTCTTGTATTGGCCACGCAAAACACAGTCACACATCCTCGAACATTTTGAATTATTTTTTCGGCAAGTACATGTTTTTGTTTCACAACTGGTTTTTCGGTAGTGACCGTTATAAGTTTTTTTGGGGTTTAATTTTTGTATTGAAGATTTAAGATTTGGATCTCTAAAAAAAAAAAAAAATTCTATTAACGTTAATAAACAAAAAATTAAATTTAATATCGATAACAACAAAAATACAAAATTTTTTTTATGCGCAGCACAGATCACTTCATAAAAATTCTCTATTGGGCTTAAGTAAATGAAGCTCTTCTGTCCTCCGAAAATAAGTACCCTTGGCCTGCATTAAGTAAATTTGCCCGTATTGTGTGCTTATCAGTGATATAATTGGATCGACGCAGTAGGCGCAGCATACAGTAAATTTGGGACTCTCCGTGTATATAACACGCATACATAAATTTTTTTTTGGTGCATGTTTTTTCTTGCGTTTGCGCCAATAATTTTATAACACTGGTGCTTATTTTCCGAGGAATACGGTATGTAAATTGGACTCTCGTTATTTTTAATTATGCTTCAAGTTCGGTTTAAACATCGGGTTTCGATTTTTTTTTCGCTCTTTTTTTTCCTTGCCTGAGAGAACTTTATCAAAAGTATATTCTTGAAGAAAAAAAGATGGATTGCAATCGCATCGAAATGGTAGCTCACTTGGTTGATTTATTCGATTTCCAACAAAAAATTACTCAAGTATCACTACTATTTATAAATAAAGAATAATAAGTATTTAAAAATAAACTATAAACAAATAACACGAAATATTTAAAGATAATCTATAAATAATACGAATCTTTAAAAATAAACTATAAATAAATAATAGAAGTGCACTATAAAATATAATAATTTTGAATATAATAAAAGCTAAAAAAAATATAACGAAGAATTTCAACAAATAGCTCCAATACAAATTAAAGTAAGAATAGATAATATATTATTGATTTTAGAGTAGGGCTACATGTACTAAAAAAGATCCGAATACTGTAGACATTTATAGCAACGACTTATTTGGACTAAAATCCAATATTATGTAAATTATGTAAAATATACAATTATTTCAAAGTTTAAAAATGACAACTCAAATTTGAGGATAAATAACGGCAAATACTATTTCATGATCATTAAGATTTGATGGCTGCGCCTTAAAAAACTCCGTATATGGACAATATAACAATTATGCCATTGTCATACTCGATCTTGCAATTTCATTCATTCATTAAAATTAATCAGATCTGCAAAAAAGAGGAACTTTATCCAAATTTATACTTTCATAAATTTTTAGCAATGACAGTTATGAGAGTAAACAACAAAAAAATTTTAAATTTATTATTCATTCAAAGTGAAAAAAGTTCCGATCTCCGGTGAAATAATTCTAGAAATGTCACAAAATCACAATAAATAAGTCCCAAAAACGCGACTATCGATTTTTTTTTCAATGCGTTAAAACACTAGAAATAATTATTAAATATGAATTTCTACGTTGTGTTTTTCGCATTTTTATTCGTCTCGACCGTGAATGTTCAATCTTATGTAATTTACGACAGACTTCTGTTTCTGATGGATGCGCAAGAATTTATAATGAATTTATTAACTAATTTTAGTTATGCAGATGCCAAATATTGTTATGAAAGTTTTCCTTTGATAAAGATGTTGCTTCTAAGGTATTTAAATTTATATATGTGCATAAAATAGGTTTATAATATGCATAAAGGTATATGTAATGTATTCTGATCGATCATATTTTCTATATTAAAATCGCAGACAATTGATACTTTAACTGACCTTATCGTGGATTTTATTCATTTTTGGATAAAGCAAAAGAGTCTCCACAACCTGGATTTGACTTTAGATCAATGAATCTGATAGCTGAATTAGAACTTTTTCAGAATAAATCTTATACAACTTTACTGACTTTACAGTAATTCTTAAATTATTTTATAACTATTACTTTAATTATTATT
Source organism: Gigaspora rosea (assembly GCA_003550325.1). Classification (NCBI taxonomy): domain Eukaryota; kingdom Fungi; phylum Glomeromycota; class Glomeromycetes; order Diversisporales; family Gigasporaceae; genus Gigaspora; species Gigaspora rosea. Next base: position 800,076 of record QKWP01000001.1, on the reverse strand, counting down.
TGATTTTTATATTAAATAATATTATTATAATAGATCGATGTTCAACATCTCATTTCTTATTTAAAAGATGCGCATACAGATTTTGGTTCAGAATGCTTCATGACATTTATATTTTATACGAATATTACATTTATCCGTTGTTGATAATGAGGTGTAGGTAAGTTGTGTTTATTAACTTACTTAGTAATACCTTCATAACTCTTTAAATCTTACCTAGTAATACCTTTTTAACTCTGTTTTTAGAAAATTAAAGTTTTAAAGATACTATTGACCGATTTAATAATGACTGTGAAGTAACACATATTGATGGTCAACAGGCATTCAATGTAATTTTGATTATGCCAAAAATTCAGTTGTTGCATCAAGAGATCCTAGTGTACGATTCAATATAGCTCTTGATCATGCCTATATATCTTTTGCTATACGAACTGAATTACCAGCGAAGCCAGATATTACTTACACGTTTAAATGCAATAATACTAATGAATTTAATTTTAAAAGATATTGGACTGCATTTACTAGTAGTATTATTTTAAATAAGTTTAATGATTCAAAATCCTATTTTGATAATATTTGTAATCCTACAAACGGAAGCAAACAACCTGCATCTTCTAGTTTTGGACTTCGGAAGATTGCAAAATCATTCAATGTCGTTAATGGAATATTAGCAGAGCAAGATCAAAGTGTAACTACTGTCGATGAATTTGTTGGCTTTTATAAAGTGCAAGATTTTATGTTGTTAAAATAGTTACTGAATATCTTGCTGGACTAAGTGTTGCCATGCTTGCGAATGTAACACAAGGTTTTAAAGATTTAGCAAATACAGGTGTTAACAAGGTAATTAATGTCTTATATAAGTTTTGTGTTTGATTCTTTTATATATATACGTACAAAATATCATTTTATATATAATTATTCATTTATATTTATTTATTGAAGATGGTTGTTTATCTTGTTTTTCAATTTGCTCTTATTCCCTAATACTTATCCTACTTTTGACTTTGATATTCGAATTTCTGAACAAATGAAACTTGCAATTACTGAAAAATTTAAACTTGCAACTCTAAATAATATTTTCGATATGAGTGATTATATTAATTCAAAAACTCATGCTAGTTTTACAAGTGCTGACGACTTCATTGGTAATAAACACGTGGTGGTGTTATGGGGAATTATTCCAATAAACATGTTGTAAGCGATTCTAGTCTGAATGAGATTATTCAATTTATTCAAAATTTAACTACCCCTTTCCTTGGAAGCCTGAAGATTACATTATTTTAACTAATGGTTTATATGGCTGAACATACTGTTGAATATAAATGTGACAACTGTTGCTGTTGGTGGAATTTCATCCAATCCTTTATTATCTTATGCTTCATTTCCTGGTGGTGCTGTTTTTAACTCAACCCAAATATTTAATTCTTTAGAAAAATTGGGTTTACTAAATAATACTTTAATACCTAAACCCTTTCTTTTGACTGGAACATTTGTCAAATTTCCTATGAATGAAGTTTATAGTAAAATAAACACTGATGAAATATTGGATTTCATATAGACCCGCTAAATTTAGATTATTTTATGATAAACAAAATATTAGAAATATCTCAATTCTAAGGTCACAAGCTGCTGCTTTAATTGGTTCGAAATGATAAAAATTAATTAATTATATCATATTTATTATTTCCTATTTAATTTATGAATAGTAATTTTTCAATTCTTATGTTTTAACCACAAAATTGTAATATTATTTATTTAAATAATCATAAATATGATTACAATTTAAAAAACCATTGTGCATCTTAATTTGAATTTGAAATTTTGTTCTCGGTTGCTGAATTTTTATTTACAATATATTTCACTACATTGAATCAAGATTTATATTTTGCAGACTTTTATATGATTGACATTTATACGTATAAATCAAAACATACTATTGACCAATAAAACTACTCAAAAACGAATAAATTTTTTAGCATTGTTACTAGTGATTACTGTAAAGATGCTTGACGAAACTGTTGACGATTGATGAGACTGTTGACAATTGACGAAACTATTGACGAAACTACTATTTGTTATAAAAAATAAAAATTACACTATAAAAGACAATATATACTTTATTTATTATCTTTCTAAACTTTTATGATATTTCTTTAGTGTTAAAAGTAATGTAATTTTTTTTGTATCGGTAATTTTTTTCATATGACTCATCGGATATCTTCGGATGTTCGACTCCTTCATCAAGTAATATCAAAAAAATAACCTATAAAGGTAGAAATAGGTAGACATAATAATGCAAACAAGATCAATTTGTTTCCTTTATAAAAGAAAAAGAATAATTTCTTATGCTTAAATTAATCATTACGGGTTTCGTCATGAGTTTTGTCATTCGTCAAATCGTCATTTAGAAATTACTTGATGAATGGTTTCGTCATTCTTCAATGACGAAAGTGTCGTCATTCATCAGGCATCTTTACTAGTGATATAGAGAATTAATCCTACATATGTAGAATTATTGCACTTTGCAAAAGTCTGTACCTCCTAAGATTATTATTTTTTTTATAAAATGATTTTGATTACGATTATAATTGTGTTGTGTTATAAAGCTGGCCAATTTATCATAAATCTGAGTTTGTGTTGCTAGGTAATCACACAATGACAAACGCTATAAAAATATATCATGGGGACACAGAATTTGGCAAAGAACTCATTCAGACAAAATTTTTGATGGGAATGACATGATTATTAAAATTGTGATATACGTAATAATGATTTATAAATGATTTATTAAATGATTTATAAGTATTATGTGGCTTCATGGTCGGTTTCATAAGCAATTTACGACTAAGACAATCAATTGACCAATTAAATATAATGATGATTTATAATTATTATGCGGTTTCATAAAAGGTTTCAAATGATTCATAAAATAGGTTATAGCTAAAGAAAAATTGACCAATCAAATACAATCAATCAATTCAATTTTACCTAGCCCTCCTAATCTGGGCCCCTGTCGAATTTGTAGGTCACAAGATGCACCTGATCTGCCATTTCTAGTGATTATAGCATATTGACTTGAAAGTAATGCATAAATGACTGACCGAATATTTATAGCAGAAATTCTATTTCCTTTTAATATAGAATATTTTATTATATAAATGGGCGATATTCACTCCACTTTGTAGGCATAAATATGTTTGCCATGATATTGTTGGCGGCTAAACCAGAGATCCTGTAATCCTCGTGACCATTACATGGAAATCATTGGATCATCAAAAGCAAGAAAAAAGAAAACAACAAACAAACGAGTCCCAAAGCAGCCCAAAAAGGATATGGACCAATCTAGTCCCAAAAAGCCTTGAGAATTGTAAGAAGTGAGATGAAGAAATTAAAGAATTGTGACAAAACTAAGATCAGAAGGTTGGAACGGGTACCCCAAGACCTTGGTAACAAAGAAAAAAAGAAGATGAGATGCATAAAATGAACCTATGGAAAACTTAACCCACCAGACCAAGCAAAGTCTAAAGAAGCAACTACATGATATTTGTTGCTTGGAACAAATAAATAAAAAGGCCAAAGTTGGGTAAAATTGTTTGTGGCTATAACTGTATGTCATTATAGTTATATAAGAAAAGCAACTTGCACTAAATTTTAAAAAAATGATGCAATAAGAATAATGAGTGAAATAGAGTTTTTTCCTTTTTCCTTCTTTTTTCTTCTTTTCATTTTCTAAAAATAAGGTAGCATTTCACCCAAGTATAAAATTATCCAATATTGAATCCAAAAAATTATTAAATATAAATTCGAATATTCTTTTAAAATTGTTAACCCATGACTTCTATAAACTGCTTGTTTATTACATCTTTTACCCATAACAAATCAACTTACCTTACCCTGTCAAATCTTTTTTGTCTCACCTTGGTTTTATTGTATAGTTGTATATATTGTTGTTGTTTTTTTTGTAGTCATAATGACCTGATCTGTTTCATCCTTGTAGCAAAGTTGCTACCAAGTTTGGTGGTAACTGTGAGATTCTAAAAAAAAAAGAGAGAGATAAAAAGAAGCTAAATAAATTAAAATTTTTTAATTAAACCAAGAAATAATTGCCAGAACTTAGCTACTGTAATGGAACAAGGAAGAGTAAAAATCCTAGTCCTTTGCAAAATAATAAAAATTGCTTTGATACCACTGACACCCATGATCCTGATTACCCAGATCAGAATTCTCCCAATAGTAATCATAGTCATATCCTTTTGACGACTCACCATTAGACTATATTGTAAATAATGATTGAAATAACCTACCTGCCCAGAAGCTATTGCATGCAGTATTACAAAAAATTGCAAATGCGTTTAGGGAAGCCTCTGCTAGTGTTGCTAATACACCCATCCTCTACTATGAGAACATGTTAAACCCTTCTATAAAGAGAAAAATGAGGACCCCTGAGTGGGTAAAGGCATTTGAGCAAGCTGTGGATATAAACAATTGGTCCCCTAAAAAAAAAGGTTAAAATAGCTTTAGCAATTTGTGTAGTATAGCTGCCAATTAGTATTTTGGAGTTAAAAGAACTCTGCTATAGTAAAATAACTGTAATAACCAGGCTATAAGTTTTGTTTCTTACTTTTTTTAGTACTTTGTGACCCCAAAGTGTCATCACCAGTAGCAGGCCGATTTGAATGCTTTGGCCCAACATAATACAGAATGTGTAAATTTGTATACTTATAAATTTAAGAGGTTGTTGTACTAAGTTGATTCTGAAAACCATCTTCTCCAACTATATGTGGTGCAAATATTTTTGGAAGATTAAAGTTCAAAATAGCTTCGTAATTAAGTGCTATAGTAAAAGAAATAGAGCATAAGCTTGAGACAACTAATATGATTATTTGGTCTACTTGGCTCAACAAATGCAAGCAAGATTGACTAATTATAAAAGCTTGTTAATGCCCTGGTTAATCAAATCAAAACAAATAAACAAGGCCTTATTATAATAATAACAAAGGTGTCTACAATAACACTAACTCTACTTTGTAATTGATTTGTTATAACTGTAAAAAACCTGAACATATTTTATGTAATTGTATATCTAAGCGGGTTTCCTTCTGGAACATATTCCAAGAAACCAAAGCCAGAATATGACGCAGAGCTTACCTTCAACCTCAAGCATAAATCAAGGAAATAATCTGAATAACCCACTTGTACCAGTGTTGACATAATCTCAGAATGTAAACCTGTGTAATCTCAATAATACTAAATATCAACAGAAGAAGAAGATGCTTTTGTACTTCACCTTTCCCATTACTAACTATATTCTACTCAAAGACCAAAAAGGAATCAGAAAAAGTCAGAGAAACAAGTAGAAAAGAGGTTGTGAACTAACCCTCCAATAGCACCTACTTCTATATTGCTCCTAGCAGAAGTAACTTCTTTGCAAGACCACCCTCCACAGGCCCCAAAAATTTCTTCAGTATGGTCTTGACAAAGAGGAGGACCCTCAATTGTTGATAAATTAGAACTATACAATGTAGCACAAAATATTTTGAAAATGAAAGTAACTGCTACTATTGGGCAATGTTTATAGTATCCAAACCAATACTATAACTTTGCGCAGATATTAAAAAGATCCTGATAGAACCTGGTTTACCCCTCAAGATAGAAACAAATATGCTACAACTCTAAATAATGAATGACCAGAGCTGCTTGTTGTTACGTCAAATAAAAAACAACCCTATAGTGGCTATACATAACTCTGAAGCTTCTATAAGCTTGCTATAATGAAAAAATTGGGATTGAAAATTAATGGACTATCTACTACTATAATTGTAACTACAAATATAACAAGTAAGCATATTTTAGAAAAAGTCAATAACCTCAAAATGGCCATTTGAAATATAATTAGGGATTGGAACCATTTAACTATTTAAAAATTGCTCTATAGTTCCGAGCAGAATTATTTTAGTTGTGGGCCAGAATTATTTTAATGCCAGCCAAATTAAATAGTTAAATAGTTAAATAGATAAATGATTAAATGATCAAGAAAAATTAAGCAGTTCCAATACCTAAATATAGATAGTCTTATTACTTCTGATAAATGACATATTTTATAATAATTTAAAAAATTTATAGTTAATATTTAATTTAATAATTTTTATTTTAAACTATAGTTTTGGGCAGTGTTGGAAATTTCAGACTCAAACACTGTTCTCATGAGAACAGTATAATAGCTAATAGCTACAAGTGTTCTCAAACAATTGGTTATTGTTCTCACTTATACTTTTCTTTGTTAATTTATAGATTTATAACTATATAGTTAAATTATATCTTTATTAAATTTTAATTTTTTTTTATTATGCAAACTATATATAATTTCTAAGACAAAAATGTTTTTAATAATATTTTATATATAAAATAAAATTTTTAAAATTTTAAAAATTTTAATTAGTATAATTTATAACTAAATACTAGTAAATATGAAAAATATTTTAATTTTTAACCTAAAATATATATACCGTATTTTCGTGAAATAACGGGCATGGGCATTATTTAGAAAATCGTACCACCACAAAATATCATGCGATGTCTCAAAATAACGCCCATGCGCATCCCTAAATAACGCACACTCTACATAATTTGTATAAAATTTTAATGTCAAACAGGTTTATATTGTTTACATGGGATAAATATTTAATATTTGATAATCGATAAATTATTAATTTAGACTTTCCACTCGAGAATTAAAAAAATTTTACTATATATATATATAATCGGGAATTCCATGTTATTTAATCTTTAATTAATATAAAACTTTATTTATAGCAATAACGCAAAATTCAACATTATTAGGTACCAGTATTTAATTCACAGGCAAGTGATAGAAAAGAACTTCGAAGTACTCTCTTGATGGTAATTCCTTTTTTTATCCTAAGATTTAGTGCATTATAAAAATAAATTCGTAGCAGAACGTGAGGCAGTTTCTTCAACAAAAGTTGAACCACCAAAAACTAAAGTGCAAACCAAAAAATACGAAACGAAATACTAGGCTAAGAAATTCCTTTTTTTTTATAATAACGCTGCGATAAAAATAAAAAAAAAATTATTAAATGCCGGTATATGCATGATTAGTACAATCTGCAGCAAAGTTTTTTCAAAGTTTGAGTCCTTTTAAATTGGAAATTAATTCTCTTTGTTTTTAGCATTTACTATTCAATTTAAAGATTTAGACAGCATCCAAAAAACTACTAGCACTGGTCCTACCGATCTAACTGATCCACTAGACAAGACCCATATAATCCAACATTCTACCAATGGTATACAATTCAAAAGGACAAATATCAATCATCATACAACTAGTTACAGAGGTAAGTTTTCTAACTAATATGCTTTAAAATGTTTTTAATTAATATAGTTGCCCGTTAATAAAACTACCTATAATAAATAATCATCTTACCTATAATATTCATTAAACTTGGTAACATTAAAACGAAAGTTACGAATTTTCAAAAAAAACTTTTTTTTTAAGAAAGATAATTCTAAAAAAAGATAAGTACTGTATATTCTTTTCTTTCTATTATTATTCGATTTGTTAATTCTACTGTATGATTAATCAATTTCCATTGCCTTATACATTTCCTCATCATCCATTATCTCATATATTTCCTTGTCATCCATTACCTCATACATCATTTGCATCCCTTCATTATCTATTACCTTGACATCTATTTCTTCAACATTAGAATCACTATCGTAGGCACATTGTCATCTGATACAAAATCATTATTATTCGGGTCATCTAAAAAAATACCTTCTTCTATTGGCAACTCATCCAAATGGTTTTTGACAATGGCTTTGAGGCGGCTTGACATTTTTTTATCTTCACTGCCATCAGGGTCAAGCGTGAGTCTGCTTGCTTCGAAAGATCTGATCAAAATATTTGGACTAATTTCTTTCCAAGTTTCTGATACCCATTCACAAACTTGTACATATGGAGCCTTTTTTTGGTTTCCTTTTTTTGTATATTCTTTTTTCCTTTGTCCATCCATTCTTCCCACCTTCTTTTCATCCCCTCTTTGAAAGGCTTGTTGACCGAAACATCTGGGGGCTATAAAAAGCTGGTTGTTCCACCAGGTATTCTTATAACTTTTAGGCCTTCTTTTTCTAACACCTTAATAACATCATCACGAGTGTGGCTGCGATGTTCATCTACAAAAAGTATACCTTTATTCTTAAAAAAGCTATTGGGCCTTGCTCTAATGACACGGGGAATATACGTATAAATTAATAAATCTTTAGTCATATTTGCTGAGGGTGCTGTTGTTACCACAATATCCCGGGAAATCTCCCTTTGGGGGTTTTTTTTAACTTGAAGATTACAATAGGTGGAAGTTTTTCTCTAGCAGCAGTATAACCAAGAACTACTATAAAACGTAGTTTGTCATTTCCTGTAGTTTTAACAAGCACTTCACGAACACCTTCGAATTCAATCGTTGAGTTCCGTGGCATATCGAACCACATTGGGGTTTTGTCAAAGGATAAAATATATTTTTTTCAATATTATATGTTTTTTCACGCGAAGTCTTGAGAAAATTTTTAATTACTAAAGGAACATCTTCGGGAACTTTCTGTGCTAATTGTGTCCTAGCATGTTTTAATAAATTATGTCGTTGCTTAAAGTGTTCGGCCCAACCACGCGAAAACTTCATATCTCTAATATCCAGGTCTTTGCTTAAGTCTCTAGCTTTTTTTATGATCAAGAATGTTGTAACCGCTGCTTTTTCCTCTCTTTTTTCTTTAATAAATTTTAACAACTCTTCTTCTAACGCGGGGTGTGTTACTTTCTGACGCAACCTTTGAGAACGCGCACCTGATTTACATTTAAATGTTTATTCTCTTTAATATTTTCAAGCTCTTTTTTCTGCTTACGCCACTCTTGGACTCGTTTTCGGTCAATTTTATAGTATAAAGCAGCACCACGATTGGAGGTAGTTTCTGCATACGAGATTACTTCAAGCTTAAACGTTACAGTGTAACTCTTTTTTGTGCTCATGAGTACTTGTAAGACAACCTATTACAAAACAAACTTTAGACAATGTTTTATATATTGTAAATGATCGTGGCACAAGAAAAAAAAAAGTACTTAAATATGTACAGTATTATTACAGTACTAGTAGCTTCCACCATATTGTTTGATTCTGCAAGCGATCCTTTATACTTATTTTTTTTTTGATTTTTTTAATGTTACAGTTTTGGTACTGGTATCATAAGTCTTATTTGCCTTTAAATTTTAGCATATGATGTCATAAATTTTTAATGTCATTTCGTATTTTAGCATATGTTGTCATAAATTTTTAATATCATATCGTATTTTAGCATATGGTGGCATAAATTTTTAATGTCTTATCATAATTTGTGCTTAGATTTTAGTATAGTAACCTAACAAGATGGCATATGTTTAATCAGGTAGTTCATAAAATAAAAAATAGCGAACAAGATTCTTTTTTTAAAAAAAAAAATCAGAAATAAAAGCAAGTCACGACAGTTTATATAAGCAGTATTTTTTGTTTGTACATACTGTTACATATTTGTATATAGAGTAAAATGGCGCATATGTCAACCAAATTTGTAGTAGTTCGTGAGCAATCTAATGCATATTACTATATCGCTATATGATGTTGAATGTACGTACATACTGGCATTACTACTTATATATAACGCACATGGGCATTATTTGGAAAATTAGGGTTATCAAAAAATCGACTATTGTTTCAAAATAACGCCCATGCATGTACTCTAATTAATGCGCATATACTCAAAATAACGTGCAGGTAGGCGTTATTTCACGAAAATACGGTATATAACAAGTTAGCAAAATTTATAATTAATAAAATTTTAATTAATCTTAGCTTAAAATAGAAGCTAAAAGGATTATTTTTTAGAATTTTGGTAACTATAACCAGTAGTGATCATTACCGTATTACAAATTTGTATAATATGGATATATGCAATTACAGTTTAAATAATGATTTGAGCGAAACATATCATACAAACGTATATAAACAAAAACTTCCTAAAACGCTACGATATGCCTATCAGCTCCACTTCGCTTTAACCCTAAATACTCAATAGATATACAACATTATAAATTAACACCTTAATCCTAACATCTCAGAGAACTATTTTTAATAGAGGAACACGGTTCTAAAACTAATATATTTGATCGATTATTGGTTTTATTGGTTAGTTTAAAACATTTAAGCATTAGTCATTATAATTTTTAAATAGTTAGAACCAAATGCATTATATATTATATAGTTTGGCTATTACGCATAACGCAACAAATTTCTTATCGCATACATGCACTCAAAATAGATCTCAATTTGAACTATAAAAAACAACGAATTGCAAGTTGGTATACAAATCAATTCTTACGACTTATTACAGCTTCTAGCATTATGTCCAGGTTTACCACACATTTGACAAACATATTTATATTTAACATCACTACTATTAGCTAAAAAATCGGTTGAAAAACTTTTATTAGTATTATTTGACTCATTAATATTAAGTGATTGAAAAGGAACTCTTAATGCAGGTGTATTGTCCAAATGTCGTGTTGATTCTTTGTATAAATTAGGATCGGGTAAATTAAGTGCACTATTATTAGTTCTACTATAATGCAAATTAGTTTCTGATGATGACTTGATTCTTTTAGTTGCTGGTCTGCAAACAATAGGATCTGCAATATCTATATTAATATTTTCTTGATTCGTTTCTTTAATACTATTTTTCTTACGGGCAATAAATGTATCTATCATGCTAATAAATTCATCCATACAATCAAAGTCAAGCGCTATGTTAAGTGCTTTTTTCATTTTTCCAAATTCCTGTGAATATATAACCTTTTTTTGAACATGTTGTTGTTTTTCAGCTGTAAATATGTTTGATGCTCTAAGTCGATTAATAATATGAAAGTCATTTCTATATGTTTAGTATTATCAACCTGCTGGAATTGTGTTGTAACACCTATCGACTCTTCTTGTGGTTGATTATCTTGGTTTTGAAAGGCTTCAATATATTATTGTTTAGCAATAAGATTGGTATTAAACTTAGCCGCTTTTGAACATAACATAATATAAAAGAAATGTGAACACAAGAGTCCACGGTTGATAATAAATGAACATATACATAAATAGCTTCCATCAATAAGCAAAATAACATAGTATTTATATTCTCTTGTAAGTCCAAATAATTCTCATATCTCTACAATATCGGCTGATAATATTCCAACCATTAAATAACTTAAAGTTGCTTGTAGTTTATCGAGTTGATCCTCAAGAAATCCTATATTATTATCGATCTCATCATCCTAATAATAAATCGAAAAATAAATTCAGTAAAACCATTAATTTTATACTGTTATCCAGTACAAAACATCTAAAACATACCGGTATATTATTAATAGACTCTATAGAAATTAAATTTGAATGATATAAAAGAGCACTAAGAATTTGTTATCGCTGAATCGACAGTATGTGAGGCGTGAGATATTTTTTTATTTAATCAAATATTTCAGGAAAAATTGGTTCAATAATTGAAGGTGCATTATTTGCTGGGAGACTTTGAAGATAATTGTTATGGTGAGCCTATTTGGCTTCATTATCTAATTGTGTTTGAATTTGGTTATGCAATATGCATAGTGAAGACATGCTATTTGTTCCTTCTTTAATTAATCTATTCATCACCTCAACTCTTTGAGTACTCTGGATTCCAGCTGTAAATACATTAATTTGAAAACATTTAGCCCATGCACGGTAATTCTGTTGAAGAGTACGATTAAGATATCCTTGTGCTTGTGGATATTTTTCAATCAATCTTGCCTATTAACGATGAAATTCGTTCTTGAAGAAACTATTTTCACATATAGAACTCTTTATAAAATGATTCATAGTTTTTTCATAATTTACTTCGTAAATTCTTTTTCAGATTCTCTTAATATGAAATATACAGAGAAAATGATTGGTAGTAGGCATTTTTAAACTTACAGCACTTATCAAAGCAAGATCAGAATCTGAAAATAGACAAACAGGGGGTTCATTATAAGTTGCCTCGAGAATGCACTCTAAAAACCATTCGTAACTTTTAGTTGTCTCATCCTCAGAGAGACATTGTGCAACTAATCGACTTCTAGTATTATTGTCTATGACAACATAAAGGGTCAAGTACATACTAAACCAATTGGTATGGCATGTATTGTCCATTTGAACTACATCGTTATATCATAAAAGACATTGATGTTGGGCAGGAGACATACAAAAGAGTCCAACAAGTCAATTGTCTAATGGATCTAATCTAGTATTAATTAACCATCCATGTTCTTTATCTTTCAACTCTAGTAATTTGTTCACCATATTTTGTGCATCTCCATGACGATAAATAAGAGGTAACTTGAACTTTTTTATGGCATTATAAAGATCTTGTTTCAATAAAACTTGTTCTGGAAATTTAGAATTCAACAATGGATATATTTGTTTGGCACCCATGTTTCCTTTTGTAACATAAAATTTAATATCCTCTATTATATCATCAGATAGTCTTCAGTATTTGGGAGTATACAATTCTACATCTTGTAACATAGGGTGATTGTGTTCCTCTACTATACTTGTGATGCCAACTGTTGCTGATGACTTTGGCTTAGTAAGATTTATGTGCCATGGACAATTAATTTTTTGGGAAGGTCACTGACGCTACTGTGTTGGATCAATAACCTTATTAGATACTGCAACTCCAGAAAAGCTGCATTCAAAAGTTCGTTTTCGAATATTTCCTTCAGCATCATGTTCAACATGTTTGCAACACAAAGAAAAACCATAGTATTTTGCATATTGGTTGAGACATGTCTCTGCAATTTTCCATATCCCCAACATTAATCTGACTAATGGATTCCAAGATAGGATTTTCATTTAAAACATTATTATCGTAATCTTCAATTGTGTTTATTTCTGCTACTAATTACTTTCTGTATTTATAGAGTATTCTTTATTAGAAAACCTACTAACAATGCGCAGTCATTTAAAAACAACTTATAATTTTGACATACCATTCATATTCATATCCATTAGTACAGGATCCAAAAAATAGATAATTCAATTATTAGAGAGTATTCACTAATCCCTTTTTTACTTCGGGTACAAAGTTGAATACTATGAAAGAAACAAGCTATTATACGTTGCTTAGTAAAGTACATAAAAAACTCTACAATAATATACAATGTTAATAAGCACAAAATTAAACCAACCTTATAAAGCTCAATGCCACTGCCTTTCCTACTTCAAGTGTCACGTGATTATGAGACCAGGGTGGTATTTTTATAAAGCCCACTGCCAATGTCTTTTCTACTTCAAGTATCAAGCGATTATTGAAGCCGATTATAAGACCAGGTAGTATTTTTATGAAGAGCTCTAGTGGTGCCTTTCCTTCAACGCCAAGCTATTATTATATGTACAAGGTTATGAGAGGTCGAATTCATGAAAGACACCTCGATTTTAGTCATAAGCATAATGTAAAACTTACTCTATATGTTCCAATGCTAACAGATATGTCTGTATGGCGCTTTTTCTTTATAGCCAAGCTGTTATTGTATAAGATTTATGCTTAGCCAAAGTTTTTCAAAACCCTGGATGTTAACATTAATAAATACAAGTATAAAGCTAACCTTATAAAGCCCAACTCTTGTTATATTAAACACTTCATAATGCTTTTTCGAATTAAGTATCAAACTGATTATAAAGCCAGATGATATTTTTGCAAAATGCCTATTTCTTTAACGTTAAACTATTATATGTTTCTGGGTTATGGGCACGAAGTAATAGGTATGTTTGTATGTATATAGTCTGCGCGAAATCTTTAGATGTTATATAAATGTTCATTCAAAATACCTTATACTTGTGTAAAAAAAATTATGTATATAAGTTACACTTATAACGTAATCGAACGTGACTCATACTTGGCGTATATTACCAGGTGATGATCACCACCGGTTATGCAAACTAAAATTCTATTTTTTATATTTATATATAATTAAAATATTTAATATTTACAAATTTATAGATTTTTTAACATTTTTAACCTAAAATAGATATTAATTTTACTATATAAACTAGTAATTTTTACATAGTAAACTAGATTAAATTGATGTTTTATTTTTTGTTATAACTTTTTTTTGCATAATAACTTTAGTTGAAATTTTGCATATTTTTTCTTGATATTTACACCAAGCTACTTGCGTAGTAGTACAAAAATACTTAAATTTGATTGGCTGAGCTTTAAATATATTAAAAAATTAATTTTTGTAATTTTTTATTTTTAAAATTGTATATTTTTGAATTTTTTTTAAAAAATATTAAATCAAAAAATAATAATTTTTTTTACAAATAAGTAATATAAATACTTATATATTATATGTATTTTTTTGATTGCTAAGTAATATATAAAAAATTTAAGTTATTATATTTATTTTAAAATGTATGTAAATTATGTATCATCGTTAATAAGATTACCAAGATAACATTTCTATTTTGTTCCAGATAATTGAATCTACAGATGACTTGTTGCTATTGGGAATGGATTGGTTTATAAAGCCCAAGCCCAGGTGCATTGCAAAAAAAAAAAAATTGTACCTTATGTACAGTAAAAAAACAAGTGTAGTTCACATATTCACTAAAAGTAGTACTCTAGTAGAACCTGTAGTTGAACAAGAATACATTTGATAAGTTTGAGTGCAAGGATGAAGTGTTCGATGAAGCTAAAGGTTACTTTACTGAAGTGACTTCTAAGAATAAATTTTTGAAAACTAATTAATTTTAACTAACTTATATAATGTTTCTAGGTTTAGCATAACTGCATCACATAGCTTAGTGTTCCTATGAACCTGAACTGAACTGAATTTAGATCAGGTTCAGGTTCAGGTTCACTGAATCTAAACATTTTTTAAAACATGTCAGGTCAGTATTGAACTTTTTAGAGCTGGTTCAGGTTCAGTTCAGGTTCAGTTCAGGTTCAGTTCAGCTTCAGTTCAGGTTCAGTTCATAAGCTCATGAACATGTACAGATTCAGTTTAGTATTCATATGAACTAGTAGTGTTCTTTAAATTCAAATCAAATCAAATATTGAATCAATTTGAATTTGATCAAATCAAATTGACCCTGATTTGAATTTGATTTGATTCAAATATTTGAATTTGAATTTGATTTGAATTTGAATTTTTAATAGTAATTTTCAAATCAAATCAAATATTTGTCAAATCAAATCAAATTTGACCATATTTGAATTTGATCAAATCAAATATAGTCAAATTTGAATTTGAATTTGATCAAATATTTGATT
>QKWP01000001.1:752153-784661 GCA_003550325.1 Gigaspora rosea | reverse complement strand
TAGGGTTCCTCAAATTCAAATCAAATCAAATATTGGATCAATTTGAATTTGATCAAATCAAATTGACCCTGATTTGAATTTGATTTGATTCAAATATTTGAATTTGAATTTGATTTGAATTTGAATTTTTAATAGTAATTTTTAAATCAAATCAAATATTTGTCAATCAAATCAAATTTGGTCATATTTGAATTTGATCAAATCAAATATAGTCAAATTTGAATTTGATCAAATATTTGATTCAAATATTTGAAGATCAAATCAAATTGCGGAACCCTATAAACTAGCAATTCTAGGTTTGGGTCTAGGTTTGGTCTGGTCCAGACCAGACTCAAACTCTAAATTTTATTATTTAAAACTTTATACTAAACTCAAACTCAATCATAAGTTTGGTCAGGCTAGTCCAAATTTTGCAAACTAGTTTGAGTCTAAATAAAAATATATGCATTTTTTTGATACTGAACAAGTTTACTTAGAGTAAGAAGTATAAATCAGTTAGTAAAATTTAGAAAATCATACAAATTTGTATAATTTTATTAATAAAATTATACAAATTTCCATGATTCTCTAAATTTTACTAATTGATTCTAATTTCTTGCACTAAGTAAACTTATTCAGCACCAAAAAAATACATTAAATCACAATATTTTATTTTACTTTTTTTAAAGTTGAAGAAAAGATGCTTAATTTTTAAAATTTTATAAAAATTCAAAATTAAGCATTTTTTTTAAAAAAAAGTAAAATAAAATATGCTGATTTGATGTATTTTTTAGTGCTGAACAAGTTTACTTAGTGATTTAGAGAATCATAGAAATATGTATAATTTTATTAATAAAATTATACAAATTTCTATGATTCTCTAAATTTTACTAATTGATCCTAATTTCTGCACTATATAAACTTGTTCAGCACCAAAAAATACATCAGGTTGGCATGTTTTATTTTACTTTTCTTAAAAGTTGAAGAAAAGATACTTAATTTATAATCCATATATGAACTAGTAAAAAAATATACTAAACTACAGGAATATATTTACTATGTAATTTTTGTCTTTGTTGGAATCTGGCATTTCTCAAGAATAAATTGATTTTTTACTACCGTAAAGTCCCGAATATAAGCAACCCCCAAAAATAAGCAACCCCCCTCATTTTGAGATCAAAATACTAAGAAAATAAAATAAGCAACCCTTGCTAAACATATATAAAACTTATTATAAACTTTATTGGACATTTATATATAAGGTATATTGACCAATAAAATTGAATATTTTAAAGTCCCGAATTTAAGCAACCCTTTGAAAAAATTTGGCTAAAATGGGTGGCTTAGGGGGTTGCTTATATTCGGGACTTTGCGGTAAGTAAACCTCTCACATCATATAATAAAAGTTGTGGAGAAAATAATTACAAGCACAATGGTAGTTAAAACATTAAAATTAGCCAAGCGGATTGTAAGATATAAACATTTTTGTTTTTATGACTATTTGTTTACTTCTTTGTTTATATTATATAGTTGTAAAGCAAATAAACCTATAGCTCATGATCCACTAGACCAATTTTAATGTTCCAACTACTATTATACTCATATTTTTTTCTCTATAACATTTGTTATACGCACAGGGAGGTTTATTTAATATGAAATCAATTTATCCTTGGAGAAATGCCAGATTCTGAAAAAGACAAAATTTAATAGTGAAAATTACATGATTTTCACTGGTTCACAGGCGGATCACAAATTAATTTTAAAAATTTTTATCAAAAATTCAAAATTAAGCATCTTTAATACATATTTTAAGAAAAATAAAATAAAATATACTATTATAATGTATTTTTTGGTGCCAAACAAGTTTACTTATAGCAAGAAGTTATGATCAATTAGTAAAATTTAGAGAATTATAGAAATTTGTATAATTTTATTAATAAAATTATACAAATTTAAATGATTCTCTAAATATTACTAATTGATTATAACTGCTTGCTCTAAGTAAACTTGATCAGCACCAAAATATACATCATATTAGTATATTTTATTTTATTTTCTTTAAAATTTGTGTTAAAAATACTTAATTTTGAATTTTTGATAAAAAATTTCCAAAATTAAGCATTTTTTTTTCAAATGTTAAGAAAACTAAAATAAAATATACCAATTTGATGTATTATTTGGTGCTGAACAAGTTTACATAGTGTAAGTAGTTATGATTAATTAGTAAAATTAGAACACCGAAATATACATAAATAGGTCAAACATGAGTTTGTTTATTTTTGAGGTTTTTTATGCAAATCTTTTTTATTTATAGTATTTTTTTGCTTATTTTTGAAGTTTTTCTGCAGATCTTTCCTTTTTTAGTAACTCTATAATTAACCTGACCTATCTATGTATATTCGGGGTCCTGTAAAATTTCATGTAGAACAATATTTTAAATAGGTGATAGAAATTTGTTCACCTGCAACATGTCGCACTCCTGATTCTGGCCAATCAAATCGCACGATTTTGTAGACAAAAAATTTTAAATCTTAAAAATTAAAAATATTACTAGTAAAATATAAAAATAAATAAGCAATATCAAAGCATATAATGTAAAATTTTATTCTAAACAACTTTTTCTAAGTCATAAAGTTAGATTGTTTTAGTAAAAAAATGTTTTATAAGCAAAATCAAAAATTTCAAACATTAGCACATATAAAACTTTTTTTTACTAATATAATCTATATCTACATATGTAAAATTTTACGCTAAACAACTTTTTCCAAGTTAAAAAGATAAATTGTTTTAGTAAAAAAACGTTTATATGTGGAAGTTTTGATTTCTAAAGAGTAGTTTCTAAAAAACCAAAGTCAAGCTATTAATTCTTGAAGGTTTGGATTTAAGTGCAATCATTTAACTTTTTAAGTGTAGCATTAATTGCATCACCTCTTTTAGCATAAGAAAATTTTATATTTGAATAATTTTTTATTAAAACTAGCAAAATAAAAAAGTTACAAAGTAAAGTAATAAATATCAAGATAATAAATATATAAAAATTTACTATATATCAACTTTAGTTGTACAAAATTATTCATACACATACATACTTGTCGCATTATTATTTGAGTTGAAATTCATATATGTATTATAAATAGGAGTAATATGACAAATTGTAAATAATTAAAAATATATTATGATCCTGTGATTGGATTCAGGCAATTTTTTATTATTTGAATTCTTTTAATAAAAGGATTCAAATAGTATAAAAATTGTCCAAATTTAATTATAGGATCACAATAAATTTGCAATTATTTACAATTCACCAAATTACCTTTATTTGCCAAATTATCCCTTTTACATTATATTATAAAAAATAAGTTACATTTTTTAACCTTCTCTTTACTTATAAGAAAAATATTATATTTTGTATAACTACTTCTACTTTCTTGTGTAATGTTATTTATGGATATCCTCTAAATTACAAATTGATATACTTTAATTAATTTTATATTCCAATACAATTATTTAGTTTACTTAATTGTATGATTGCTTAAAGAATATTATAGTTAGTATCTAACTAGCTTTAGTAATATATAAAGCCAAAAAAACAGAGCAGTAGTTAATCTTGTATAAATGCTATCTTTAAACCATATTATTTTGCATTTGGCCACTTACAAAATCTATTCACATTTATTTGCAGATTTATAAAGCTTTATTAAAAAAGGCTAAAAATAATGACCCTGGGTCGGATAGCGCAGTAGTTAGCGCTCCGGGGTCGCACGCAAGGTTGCCAGTTCGAGTCTAGTAGATGACAAAAACTGTATTGGGACCACGAGTGTCAAGGATCTGCGATGAGGAACTGCACTTCTTCCCATTTCCAGACAAGGTACTACAGCAATAACAGAGTTGCGTAACATAGCCACATTGGTCATACGGCATCCAGAAAAGGAAAAAATCTAACAAGAAACGTCGTAAACATAAGGACCATCCACTATAAAAGGAAAGTCAACGAGGAAAACCAGACCCAATCCAAATTCAGAAGGTAGTACCTGGCTGTGACGAAAAAAGGACCTATACAAGCATATCGGTGGAGTAAACTAACTCCTTAAAGTTGATCTAAGAAGCATACGGGTGGTCGCACCGAATGACAGACCGACTGGACTCAGCCAGGGAAACCAGAGAAAGGGGAGTAGGTTAGGATAGACTTCGTAGGACAAAAATTAAAAATAGAAATTGAACATGTAATGAAAATATAGGGGGCCCGTAGGGTCCCTAAGACCAATGACCTTAATAAAGACCGCCAACAGTGGCTTCAGGTGTACACCTGAAGAAATTTAAAAAAAAAAAGGCTAAAAATAGTAGCCAATAGGTTTTTATAATATAAAATCTAAAAAAAGTAATATGTCTCATAAATTTTTTTTATTAATATGCTGCTTAATTTTATATTTAAATACTACCTTTAGGCTCAAGATTATTATCAACTACTCTTTTAACTATAAATAAAATTTATATAGTTAATAATAGAAAGCTATAATTATATTATAGCTAAAAAAACTATGTAAAATATCTTAGTAGCCCATGAATTCAAAAAATTCAATTTTTTACTATTAATTTTGATTTTTTTTATATATGCAAGTATAATAATAATTATCTTTAATATGTTGGCTGACTTATATATATCAAAAAATGGTCCAATAAATCAGTTAAAATATATATACTGTATTTTTACAAAATAACATGCACCTGCGCATTATTTTGAGGGGATATGTGTTATTTTGAGTACGCACATGGGTGTTATTTTAGGGTAAAGGTCTAATTTTGAAAAAATTATGCATTATATATGTGTGATGCATAAAAAATCTGTATTTCTTAATTTTATACATAGCCTTTCTTATCTAAGTCAGATTTTTTGACTAAAAACATCTTATTTCTGCTTGTTCTTTGAATTTATTATTTTAGCAGATTATTAATTCAGCATTTGGAGTGTGCATTATATTGGATGCACATGGGCATTATTTTGAAACCAGCATGCTATTTTAGGAAAATACAATTTTTAAATAACACCCATAAGTGTTATTTCACGTAAATATGGTATTATAATTGTTAAAATTCTATTTTTGTAAGTAAATTTGTCTTTAAACTAGCCTTAACTAGTACTAAAGTATAATCTAGTTTAAAAATTTTGGTCGGATTTATATTCTGCTACTTAGATCTAATCTTTTAAGACCAAATCAGAATAAAACTATTTTTTAGACTATAAGCAAATTTTTTAAAAAATTGCTATAAATATACTTATAATCTACTCTTTTTAAAACTTAAAATACTTAATTAAATTTTTTTGTTAATATTTAAAAATAAGGATTATATTATAGTAGTATTTAATTAATTTATTTTGTTAATATTTAAAAATAAGGATTATAAATAGTAGTATTTAATTTTATATTATAGAAAAAAAGGTTAAGTTGCTTATAAACTAAAAAAAAAACAAATTTAAAAAAATTTTTAGCCAAAAAAATTATTACTTATTTTTGGCAAACTCTATAAATATTATTTCTAGCCTTCTATTTTTAATATACTATTGTAGTTTATAAAAAGAATTACAACTTTTATTATTGTGACTTTTGTGATTTACTTGTAAAAATTTTGTATTTAAAGAACATGCCATTTATTATATAATTTTTACTATGGATACATGGTTAGAGGTAGTGATCATGTCTATAAATTATATTAATTAATTAGAATTAGATAAAGTGTTCACACTATATATAGATAGAGTAGCTACTAAGTAAAAAAAATCATGTAATAAAT
This sequence comes from Gigaspora rosea, assembly GCA_003550325.1. NCBI lineage: Eukaryota > Fungi > Glomeromycota > Glomeromycetes > Diversisporales > Gigasporaceae > Gigaspora > Gigaspora rosea. The sequence goes on along the minus strand of QKWP01000001.1, from coordinate 778,892 downwards.
AGCACATCTAGAGGTGGGCACCATGTGCATAGGTGCATGCATGTATTATGCATTTGCATGGTTTAACAATCTATATACCAAAATGCCCATACAAAAAAAAAATAATAATAATACTATCACTATATAATTCTGCTCTGCTTGTCTCTAAACACAAGTTTTTCAATTATATAAATTTAATTATATAAAATGAAGCTTAGTAGAGTTCAAAATTGAGTTTATGGGCAAGTTTTTATTGAATTTAATGTCTTAAACTAACATGTTTGAGCAAATATAATTAATATTCATATGCTTCAAAATAGTGTTTGGTCAGGCATTGAACAAGAACTAACCAATTTAAGCAGGATTACATTTTTAGTTGTGAGCTAGTAAGTATATTGGATTAGAATAAATTCCATATTTTTAATTTTTGCTTTATGATATAAAACAGGTTTTACTCTCACATGATTATTATAGTGGATTTTATTTAATTCATGATATGGCTTTCACTCTGTCACATATTATTTATTTGTACAAGCCCTTAAAAAAACTTTGCCAAATTTTAAATTCATATTTAAAAAAAATAATCATAATACTTGTACACAATATTTTTTTAATTATATTAATTCAAATAAAAACTTTAATATATGATATATATAATATATTAAGTAGGTTATGTGAATTTTTAAATAAATTAGCACAAATAAAAAAAGTAAAATTATATATCATTTTAATTTTAATTATTAAGAATCCAAACTACTTTTTATATATAACTAATATAAATTTTATTGAAAATTTTTTTGTAACTAATTAGTTTTTGATATTACAAACCAATAATAAATTTTAACTATGCTGCATATATATGCATGCATGCATGCATGCATGCATATATATTATGCATATACATAGTAACAAAAATACGATTTTGCCCATCTCTAGGTATGCCTCTAAAAGTAAAATTTTTTTATAAAGAAAATATATAAAATTAAAAAAATCTAAAAAAAATTTTATAGTAAAAATTTTAATTTTAAATTTATATATAAATTTATTGCAATTTTAAATCTATGTTTCTAATCTAATAAGTATAATTTATTAAATATAACAATAGATAAAATTTAACCTACAATAAATTTATGAACTTTACTATCTTTTTATAAAAAAAAATTAAAATTATTTCAAACTAATTGGGCCTTTGCAGTAGAAAGGGCCGATACTGGTTTATATATGATTTTGAGAAAATCACGTTTGTTTTGTTCGGACTGATCCGGGTTAATCAAAATTTTCGTAATTTGATTAGTCCATTATATCGGGTAATCCCGTGATGTACAAAACTCCCAAAAAAATTTTTTTAAATATCTCAATTTTTTATTATGCAAATCAATTTCCACTTATAATTGAAAAATGTAGCGCGTGTCAAAATTTATCCAAATATAACAAAAACCTGATTTTCATTTTTGGGCAGTATCGGCCCTTTCTATTGCAACGGTCCCAATTATTCTATATATATTCAAATACTAGGTACCTTTTTATATGATATTTTATTATAAATTATGAGAAATCTAAATTTAGTAGACTAGTAGTTTTTATAATAAACTTAACTCAATATTTATTTTCTTTTATTTACAAATTGTTAATTAAGTTATAAAATATATTTAAAGAAAATATTCTATAAATAAAGGATACCCTATATTTTAATAATTGTAAATGTTCCTAAAAAATTCAAACAAATCCCTCAATTTTTCCACCTGGCCTGTTTCAGCAACCCTGCCTAGTGTTTAAAATTGGCTTGCACAAGTTGCACATGTACAAGTACATTTTTTTTTGTGCATAAAAAATCTAGATAAGTAAATGCATATGTGTGCATTTAAAATTAATTTAAATGATTGCACAAAAAAATCATGTGCAATAAGAATTAAAATTTTTATGCACAAAAAATAATACGCAACAAAAATTTAAAATTTTAATGTATAAAAAATAATTGGCAATCATATTTTATTTTTTGGAAGCTTTAATATAATCAATAAAATTTAAAAAATAACAGTTATTTTTTTTTATAAAAATTAGATAATTTTTTATTAGTACTGTTTTTCATTTTATGTACCTATAAAAATAGCTAAAAAAAATTTGTATTTTTTTTTATGGAAATATAAAAAAAATCCAATATTAATTAAATATCTGTTTATTTAAATAAAATTTTAGAGTAGATGTATTTTGTTCTTCTGAACAACTTGTTTTATAAAATCATATTATTTTGACTTTCATAAATAGCAACAATTATGATTGTATATAAAGTTTTTTAAAATTTATTATAAAAAATTTTATATACAATTATTAATTGTTGCTGTATAAAAAGACAAAATATTACTAAACAAATCAGATTTTTATACAATAAGAAAAGTTGTTCAGAAAAATAAATATACCTATTATAAAATTATTATATAAATTAGTTAATATTTTATTAATATATTTTTATTTTATATTTTTATAAAAAAATTTACAAGTTTTTTTTAGCTATTTTTGTAGATAAGTAAAATAAAAACAATACTAATAAGAAGTTATCTGATTTGCATAAAAATTTTAGAGTAGTTATTATCTTTTTGAACAAATTTTTATTGCAAAAAGCTGATTTAATTATTAAAATTGCAACTTTTCTATATAGAAACTATCTATTTATATATATAAATATGATTGTAAAAAAGTAATTTTATTATTAAAATTAGACAACAAATTCTAAACAATAATGATTATAATATAATTGTTACTATTTCTAATATGAAGGTGTTTTTAATATAAATAAATGGTATCAAATTTTGGTATAATTATATAGAGTTTGTGGCTATATGAAAGGTAGGTATGTGATTATTTAGAAGGACAACTATATTTGTATTAATTTAGTCAATAGTTAACCTCTTATTCTGCGCCAATTTAGTTGATGAGATAGTCTCTTTCAGTAAAATAATAACTATAAATATAATAATAATTTGTAAATTGAAGATTTTATTATCTCAATAATTTTTTACATGTATGTATGTGCAAGTAAAAATTATTTTTATATGCATACATGTGCAAGCAATTAATTATTTGTGTATCTAAAACCTGTATATTACTTGCATTTGTGCAAGTAATTTTGGATCTAAATTTTAAACACTGCCCTTGCCACTTTAGTGTCTATTTTATATATGTATTAATACAATATAAATAAATTATATCCTGGCTCCTTATTGAGCTAGCCTAGCAAAACACATAAGCATGAAAAATGTTTCTCATCACCTTTATCTGATTTAGCACCTTCATCATCTAGACCAGAAAATATTTGGTCCAATATGCATTATATGACAACAATGAAGGGTCAGTATTATTGGTCAATATTTTGACATTTTGTGCAAACTAAATCTCAATCTCTTTGCAATAGAACTTATATCACTAAGATGTATACTCTGGGAATTCAAAGAAAAGATCCAGTGCAAATTTATGCTAATGATAATGATCAATTGGTAAATATTTTTGCCAAAACTTTTGCAATTGAAGAACCTGAAATGGTTATCAAAACACAAACTTTGAAATAACTATTAATTTCCCAATACAATATAAATAATAAATTATATTCTAGCTCGTTATTGAGCCAGCCCAGCCAAACACATAAGCACAAAAAATGTTTTTCATTACCTTCATCTGATTCAGCACCTTAAGAAAATCACTAGCAGTTACTATAAATAAGTCTAAATTTTACTAAATAAATCTCAAAAGATTAATTAAGTAAAGTAGTTTAGAATATCAAAATATATCTATAATAAAAGTTGGTGCTATTTGGACAACTTTTAAAGTATTTTTATCAATTTTTAAAAAATTCAATAATTTAAAAATAAGCCACTTTATATATTATTGTATAATATTTGCTCAAAAAAGAAAGCATATTTTTGAGCATATATAGTAATCAATTTTGATAAAAATTTTTTATTTTAGCTTAGAATTGTTTAAAATAAACCAAAAAATATTAGATTTAATAAAAGATAGTTGATAAAATATTTAAAATCAAAATTGAAAAAATTTATATTTAAAAAAAATTTGGCACTTTTTTATTAACTCACTCTATATATCAAAGGTAATTTGTATTATAAACTATATATATAATAACAATTTTAAAAATTATAATTAAAAGTTGAACAATATTTCTTTATAATAACAAAAAATAATAATATTTTATAATTATATTGCAATTTTACTAAAGTAATCTAATTATAAACTCCAAGTAACAGATTAAAAAAGTTCAAATTTTACTAATAATAAAAATTTAAATTTTTGATATGATTGGCCTAATAATTGATTAATCAACTAGTTGAGCAGTTAATTAAACAACTAGTCAATTAGTTAATTAATCAACTAATTATTTAAAAAGATCAATCTGCCTATTTTAGTTGCTACTTTATATGTATTTTAACAAGTTTTTGTATTATTTTTTTAACTAATTAATTAGTTGACCAATTAATTAGTTGGTCAATCAATTAGTCAACTAATTAGTTAATTAATTAGTTAATTAATTAATTGGCAATTAATTAATTAGTTGAATAAAATCAATTAATCAATTAGTTGGATAAAATAATCTATCAATAATTTGATTTAAAATTTTAGTTATATAAAAATGCAAATATATACTAAGCAATACAAATTTGCAATAAGTTTGATAGAGTGTATAAACTCTAGAAATAATATAAGATACTAAAAGTGAATACTGTAAATTCTTGAAATAGTGAGCATGGGCATTAATTTGAAAATTACATCTCTTAAAAATTTCATATCTAGTTTCAAAATAATGCTCATGTGTGCCTCTTATATATTCATATTTTGTTATGTTATATAAATAGCAATTTACCAAATTGACCTTAACAGTTATTGCTTGTTAAGGAGTTGGTTAAAGTGGAGTTAACTCAATATATGATCTATATACTGCATAAATTGAATTCTTGATATCTATATATAAAAATTTTTCCAAATATATCAAAAAGGTAACCCTAACCCTAACTAAATTTTACTGCTTTAGCTGATCTCTTGTTAAGAATAAAAAGCATTACATATACATGTATACATGCATTCACACATTTATGCATTTATGTATTTACACATTTACATGTTTATGCATTCTCATATTTATACATTTAGCATTTATACATTAATATCTTTGCATATTTGTAATTATACAGTTAGATCTAAATGCACCTATAGGAGCCAAAGCTCTAACAATATGAACTAAGAAAAGGTAATAGAAAGTGCATTTATGAAAGTTATTTATATATTCAGTTTTAATGAGTGTTCAAAAAAGGAACTTTAGAGAACGCATTTAAGATCTTATTGTGCAATACTCCTTTAGTCTTTATTTAAGGTAACCAGATAATTTGGCAAATATTTGCTATATAAAGTTGTTTAAAATAAAAGTATCAAACAAAAGTTTTGTATTTATAAGATTATAGAGAATATAAATTCAATAGTTTTTTTTTTATATTTTTAGTAAAAATTTTTCTCAAAAAGACAGAAATAAATTTTGAAGCAAAAATTTGAAAATATCAGATAAATACAGTCTTGGATATTTACCAAATTTGGGTAGTACAGATTATACTATTTATGGTAATTAAAAAAGTTCTAGAAATCTCTAGCATGTATATGAAAATCCTGTGCCTTATACCCGTATTTCTGCTTTTTCTGCTATTAAAAATTAACTGGCATTCCTTACATTGCTAGAAACATGAACTAAATAATTTATCTTTTATAAACAAAAAGTCAGTAGTTTAATTTTACAATAGTAATTTTTTTTAATTAGCTTGATTTAATTAAATACAATAAATTTAATATCTAAATGTATTAAAAATTTACTATTATTCTTTATGTTGTTAGAGACATGGACTAAATAATTTATCTTTTATAATGGTAAATTTTTTTTAAATTAGCTAAAATTTTATTAAATATGATAAATTTGATAACTTAATATATTAAAAATAAAAACTTGACCTTGGTCATTCTTTTTTAGATCGAAAGTCTGCACCTAATTGCAAATATTATGGTATCATTCTTTATGCTATAAAGATGTGGAACTAGATCGACTGAACTGTTCTCAACCATTATTAACAAAGAACATGCAGCTTAAATTGCATCATGGATTAATAAAATTCTACTGAATATAGTACAAGAAATAACTCATACAAATTTAAATTACTTATTCGTAGAAATAAAGATGGATTTACTTGTGTATCACTTTGGAATTTATGCAATAAGAAAACAATACTGTTACGGTTATAAATATGAAAGATAGAGATAATATTGAAAGAAATATAATCCACTTGAATAGGAATAATAGTAAATGCTATTGGGTTAGATGTTATAATAGCTTTATTTTTCGTTAAAAAATAGTATAATCCAAAATTCTATTTTAGAATGTACCAAAAACCAGAATATGCTATTGCTTATAATTTTTGATGTATGTAGTTTATGATAGGTTGTTATCTTGTTATCATCCTGTGCATTGTAAAAACAAATTAACATGGGTTCGACTAATACTATGTAACAAAATATTTTATTTACTTAAGCTGCTTTATTGTATTAGATTCAAATAAACAATTAATTTGGATATGGACAAACCTTTTTAGTAATTAAAAAGCTAGGTTTAATATTTTAATTTATTTATATTCTAGCATATTTAGATTTGTTAATTATAAATTTAATGTTTGAATTTATAAGCTTAGATTTATTAGCAATAAATATCATATTGATTTTATTTTATATATCTATCTATTTTCTAAATATATATTATAGATCTTTTGTATATGTTTGTAAATTTGCAAGCTTATTTGTATAGAGCTTTTTTTATTCTTTAATAGTATTAAAGCTATAAATTTTTTTAAAAAATTGTAATTTAATTAGTTGATTTTATAAAAAATTATAAGTAGATTTATAAAAATTTTCTAATATTATATAAATATATTTTTCTATAACCAATTACTTAAAGACAGATACCAAAAACTGTAATACTAGCTAACATGATTCTTTAAAAAAGAAAGATTCATTAATCTATCATTTGAGTACAAGTTATATATATATATTATAGAAGTATATACCCTATGAAAACTCGATACACGGGAATGCATGTAAAAATACGAAATGTATACGGGTAAGCACGGGTTACATAATCACTGCACGGAAACTGATCATCTAAAAATTTAATACACGTTATCACACGAAATATTGAAATCCGTGCACTATCGTGCATAGTATTATAACCATTTATTGACGTGTATTAATCTTAATGATCACATAATTTTCGTGCACTAACGTGACAATCGTTAAGATTCTTAACGATCATAATTTTTGTGCATGATATCACAATTGTCACAATTGTTAAGATCCTTAACGATCATAATTTCATGTACTAACATGATGATCATTAAGATCCTTAACGATCATAATTCCGTGCATTAACGTGATGATCGTTAAGATTCTTAATGATTATAAATTCCGTGCATTGACGCGCACAAAAACATTTATTTTTTTGTTTTTTTTTTTTGTTTTTTTTTTGCACTTATCAATAATAATTTCCGTGCATTGACGCGCACAAATTACATTTGATTTGTAAGCAAATAAATATTTTTTTTTTTTTTGTTTACTCTTATCATTTTTATCATCTTATATTTTTTTTAAATTTTTTTTTTTTACAACTCATTAATTTTTATATAATTTTTTTTAGTTATTGTCATTGTTTAAACCATCCTTTAGAGTTATTGCCTTGGAAGCTACTCTTTTGGAATCACTATCATTTTTGGTGTATGTTTTTCATCATTTTTGGTGGTATCGCAGCTTTATTTTTTTTTACTATTATTTTTTTCTTTTATTTTTTATCTCTCTGTATATTATTGCATTTTAGCCTCTCCCTTGAGTTACTGCCATTGGAGTTGCCACAATCGGAGTTGTCCCTATTGGAGTTATTTCTAGAGTAGTCATTTCGTTTTTTTTTTTAAACCTTTCATTTTGGTACTATTACTTTGTTTTTTTTTTCGATATTATTAGTTGCTGGGTTATTTTTAAAGTCGGTAGTTTTAGTAATTAGAAGTATTTTCTTATTCGCATGTAAATTATTAAATTAAACTATTTGTATTATAAAATTTAATTAATAAAATAATTAAATAATTAAGTTATTTAATAAAATACAAAATTTAGTTAATAAAACTTATAAAATTTAGTTAATAAAATAATAAAATTTAGTTAATAAAATAATGCATATACGATATATGTTATTATGTATATATGTATGGACATATGCTATTATATGTTACCTGCACGTAAATATGCACGAGACAATGCACGAGAAAACACATAAAATTGCACGTAAGTACGTGCAGCGTTGCACGGAATCCGCGCCCTTTTACGTGCCATGAACTTGCTTTCCCGTGCATTGTCCCGTGTATATTTACGTGCAGGTTTGTGTGGTCACGTATTCAAACTTTTCCGTGTATTTCAGTATTATTCCGTGCTGTAATTTCTCATAGGGATACCAGATGTAAAGTAAATAAAAAGTAAAACTTTAGCAGAATTATACTTTTAGACTACTGGATAAGGAGCCTAATAAAAACATAAATATAGTCTATAAATCAGAAAAAAGATAAATATATAGGTGCTAAAGTTTAAATAAACTTTACAAGAAAAGAAGTAATAATAAGTAACTCTGACTATAAATAGTAATTTTCATTATTAATATTACGATCTTTTCATTGGGTCTGATATATCTAATAGCAAAGTATATATAGATAAGTAACAATTATTTGTATTATCCTCCCATCTCCCAATGTCTGGGGAATATTAATCAATCTAGACCGGCTTTCTTGAAAATACTCGGGATACTATATGCAGCGCTGTACGGTAGAATTTGTAACAGTATGTACTAATATGATTAAAAAAAAAATAATAAATAAGATAGATAATGCGAATTGTCATCTATTGCATACGGTTGTAGAATTGACAAAATTTCTACAATTCCACAATGTTAATAATTTTAGTAATTCTACAATTCTGCACGAGAATTATGGAATAGCCAAACATTAATTGTAGAATTGTCGATCATTAAATGCATAATGGCAATTTATTACGTATTTATTTTATTTTATCCACGAGGATGTATAATTATCATTTATTAATCTAAGTATCTAAAATAAACTATTTAAGTCCATTAATTTGTTTACTATTTACTCGCGTTAATTAGTCTGTGCGCATAAAAATTAATATGTACTAGACGAACATTAACAATTCAAGGATGAATAAGTAGAAATATATTTACTGTTTAATTTTATTTTATCACAATAATGTAGTCTATGAATAGATCATTTTTAATCTAAGTATTTAAAATAAGATATTCAACCTCATGAATCTTTACTATTTATTCATTATTCAATGGACACTAATATAGATATTTGATTTAATTATTCACACGTTGTAATGAAATAAAAATTTAATGATCGAAAAATCGAGATAAGGAAATTGATGATTAAATGAAAAGATCTCAACTTAGAACTTATAATTATGAACATATAATACAGTATAATGAACACCATTTAAAAAAATTAACAGAAATTGGCACGAGTAGTACAACAGATGCGGTTGCATTTTTCTAAACTTACATAGTAGCCTGAACCATTTCACCCGCTTTTCCATATATATCCAATCTCTTAATGGCCGCATATACTGTATTCGCATTTCTCTATGATTTTTCATTTTTTATTAACCTATACGCGTTATGCCTTTATACTTTGATTATTTGATTAGTTTTCATATTACACATCCACTCTTAACATGTCCCTCTACCTTATTGGCTATAGTTTTCATACCTTTCTAACTATTCTTTACAATCACTTCGTTATTTCATAGCTCTTTCATTAGCGCGACGCCTTATCTGTCGAAATAAGAATCGATTTCTCAAGCATTCTAATTTTATTTTGTCAGATATCTTTATTAAATTCGCGTTCGATATAACTTATTTTCTAATTCATCATTTCCATGCATTAATACAGATGCATTACGTCAACCCATATCCTTATTATTCCTTAATTTCATCATCACTAACATCGTACATAAATTGCCCTTACAGTGATCAATCTCGTTATTTTGATTTGATCCTTTAACTGATTTAACCCCCGACTCCGATTAAGTTAATTTCGTCATATCACATGGACACGTGACTATAGTGCACAAGTCTTAAAACTAACATAAGGCCGTGCCGTTTGAAATTGAAACTTTGTTTAGCGTTATCCCCCAATCTTCTGAATCCACAAATTGAAGTTACAGATTAATAGTAGTAATAGCTAGCATGACATCTCGATATAGCATAATTAATCTTTATGTTTAATTTCCCCCCTCCCCCTCTGTAAATACGAAAAAAATTTAAACGAAGTTTTAATTTCAAACGGCCCAAATACAAATCTCAGCTTACTATTTGAGCTAAACCAGGCATTTATTGACCTCGCTCTCTAAAAAAAATAGTAACACTACTATATTTTCAAATATCCTTATTATATTTCACATATTATAATTAGGAAAAAAAAAGGAAAAAAAAACAAAAAAAGCGGTCATCTAAATTTAATGAAATGAAGAAATATAGTAATATCAATCCAAATGGTGTTCCCAGCTAATCCTATTTAAATGTCGAGATTAACCTGTTGGCATTCTTCGTTGGAATTTTATATTTTCAAAGATACAAAAAATTTGACACGACAGTTATTCGCGTGTAAAGTTAGATATGATCCAATTACATAATATATTAAAAAAACAATATTCATTATTTTTCTTTACGTTGGTTATAATATGTATCACGCATATGATTCCAACGGTAAAAGCGACAATTTCTCTTGGCTTAATTCCTTCACCTGATATACCTGGTATTCCAAAACAAGGCGATGATTATTCAAAGTTGTTAGCTTATTCTTTATATTTCTATGAAGCACAAAGAAGCGGATTCTTGCCTAAGAATAATCGAGTTTCTTGGTAAGTTTTTATTAAGTTTTACATTTGCAAAATTTTTTTCCTCGAAAATAATTTTATCAACTTTCATTTTACCATTAGGAGACATAATTCAGCACTTGATGACGGGTATTATAGAGGTGTGAACTTAACTGGGGTGAGTTTCGTATATATACACCATTCATTTGATCGATTAATTCATTTTATTTATTTAAAAATAATGCCTAGGGTTACTATGATGCAGGTATAGTTTCTAATACGTAATTGGTGATCAAATGATTTATGCAAATTACGTAATATTTTGGTTTATTAGGTGATTACGTAAAGTTTACTTTACCATTGTCATGGGTACTATCTCTCATTTCATGGTGATTGTCAATTTTACTCTCGATTTATGTTTAATTTTTAATTAGCAATTCACACAAGAACGATAGTATTATTATTATATAGTTACTATAACGCAAATTACTATGAGTTATAAAGTCTTTTTTTTCCTAAACATATGAATGCTTTATTCATTCAATCTTAATAATGTTTATTATATTATATGTAAAAACAAAATTCTCTACATTTTTAATTAGAAAGTCAAAATAATTAATATGATAAAAAAAAAAACGTTAACTATGGAGGAAAAGAAGTTTCATAATATATATAAATTTAATAGTAATTTGCGCATATAGAATACTATCCTTCTTAGATGAATTGACAATTAAATTATATATTTTTCATTTAGGGGTGCGATCGAATGGTTTAAAGGATATGAACTTTCAAATCAAACTGAATATCTTCGTGAAATGGTTAAATGGGGAACTGATTGGTTAATAGCCGCTCATCCCGAACCCAATCACCTTTGCGTTCAAGTTGGTTCAAGTCATCTTGATAATACGTATTGGGGTCCTGATACCAAGTATGTACATACCGATCAATAAGTCATTTAGTATACGTCATTTATTTTGGTTCACGACACGATATGTAATACGTATAAGACAATATCGATATACAAACATTAATTAGAACTACTTATTTATTTATTCATTTTTGACAACGACAACTATAAAAGTATTCCATATCCACGTCCTACTTATGATATTAATTCGACATTACATGGTACTGATGTCGCCGCAGAAGCAGCTGCAGCTTTTGCTTCCTCAGCAATTCTATTTCGTGATTTTTTTAATGACACTGCTTACGCAAGCATATTAATATCTCATGCTATAAATGTTTATACTTTTGCCGAAAATAAAACCTTACAATTGTCTTCGAAGGCTATCCCTGGAACCTTTGGATATAGTACTTCAACATACACTGATAAATTAGTTTATGGCGCTATTTGGTTATATAAAGCCACTAATCAAACTCAATATTTAGACAAGGCAATAAATTATTATAACCAATTTCAATTACAAGATAGTTTAAGAATTATGTCATGGGATGATCATACAGTTAAATATTTTTTTAATTCTTATCCTAAAAAAAATGACTTTAATATATTTATTATTAAGATGTTCTAAATTTAATTCTTTAACATTTAGGGAGCTTGTAATATCTTATTTGCTCAGATTTACTTTCGTGAATCAAGAAAAAATTACACTATTTGGAGTGGTGAAACAGAACGTTACTTGGATACAATAATGACAAATAAAAGTAACTGTAGTTTAACAAATGGTGGACTTTTATGGTGTAAGGGTGATAGTGAATCAGCTTCAATACCTATTTCTCTTTATGGAGCTTTTGGATTTTTTATGTATTCTTCTTATGCATCTACCATAGAAAAAGCTAATTATTATAAAAATTTTGCTTCTTCACAAATCGATTATTTATTCGGTTCTAATCCTATGAAAATGTTTTATGTTGTGGCTGTTCATCCAAATTCTCCTAAAAATCCTCATCATGCTGGTGCGCATGGAGGAACAAACGTTGGAAACATGAATGATCCTCCAGAAACTATGCATTCTTTATATGGTGCTGTTGTAGGTGGACCGAATATGAATGATTCATATCATGACTCAAGAGCAGATATTGTTCAATCTGAGGTATATATTTTATTTAATTTCTTACATGTTGTAAGTGAGAATATTAGGATAAAGTTTCTTTATATAAATACCACCGGTAATTAAAAATATTTAAAAAAAAAAACTTTAAATCCGCTTAATTGTCAAATTTTATTATCACTTACAATCTATATATACATCTTAATTTCCTAGTATACAATATTCTTAATATTTCCTATAAATTCATTTATCATTTTAAAGGTTGCACTTGATTATAATTCCGCATTTCAAGGAATAATGGCATATTACGTTATTAACACATATGTTCCACCGTCAATTCTGGATAGACCAATAAAACCAACAAATTCAAAACCAAAAATTTCAAAACCAACAAATTCAAATCCAGTAATTTCTAACTCATCATTATCTCAACATCAAAAAATTGTAATAATAATTGTTAGCTTGATTGTTTTTCTCTCATTATTAATATCAGCCACAATAGTATACAACAAACATAAATTTTGCGTAAGAAATAATCGGAATACTTCAGAAAATTTTGAACATTATGAAAAATAATCAAAAGATAGAGTAAGCAGATGATTTTGAAAGGGTTCTCAGGACGCGTAATATGAAACCTTAAAGAATTCTGAACAAGAAAATATTTGTAATACTGTAAATGTAGAGTAGATGTTGTATAGAATTATTATTATAAGGGTGCTCATGGAATTCATGATGTTGGGTTAAATGGTTTTGTTGTAATCTTGTAATGGAATTGTAATTATTATTTGAACTTTTAATTTAATGTATTGTGTGAATATTAATATAATAAGTACCGCGCATTTAATTGAAGGTGGGAAATACATATATTATATGATATGGGGTGGTGCGCATTTCGTCGACAATAAATAAATATATCCGCTAGTTCGTCAAATTTCCGGACTTCATAACACATTTTAATATTAAGTTAACTGGTTATAAAATTTGCACGAAATGAACTTTGTGCTTCATAAATTAAGATTTAGCAAAAATCTCAATTTTGGTTTGGGGACCTCGGAACCCTATTTTCAAGGCAAAGACCCCAAATTTTAGTCAAGAATGTAAATATTTCAAGTAACGATTTTTTAATAATATTGTATGTATTGGTTATCTCTGAATAAATTTTTTTATTTATAGATTAGAATTGGATGGTTTAATAACTTTTATTAATTTAAAATTTCATTACTATTATTGCACTATAAATTTCAATATAAAGAAATGGAAATTTCTTTCATTTAAAAGCGGGTCCATCAAATCCTCCATCCTGTCGAGTATAAATATGGCCATTTGCATCGACACCCCAAATAATACCATCAACACTAATTGAGACATATGCAAGAGAACCGTCGTCGTACTTGAACCATGATCTTCGACGATATTGATAAATATCGTAAGAGGAGCTTGTGCCAATAATATATGAAGCGCAACTAACATCAATCTGGGTAAGGTTACCAGGGATTAGTTCCCTATAGACAAAAAAAAATTAATCCAAAAGATCCATAATATACGGTAAATATATATAATTTTTTCGTACCAAAGAGCACCGTTCCATCTAAAAATGGCACCATTATTATTAACACCCCATACTGTTCCATCAGCAGCTACAGATACTTGTTTCAAGGCCCCTGCCACTGATTATTTAATGAATTAATGAATAGGATTTTAATAAAGGCAACAAATTCTATAATGTATTTTTCTTATTTTTCTTACCACGAACCCAAGTACCATTAATGTCTCCATTAGTCCTGTAAAAAATTTCATTCTGACGACTTACACCCCAAACATGATTCTTGTCTCCAACTGCAAAAATAAAAATATGAGATGAATATTAACACCAAGAAACAAAAATTTACCATAAAATTTATAAATACCTGATATTTGAACCAACGCACCATCGACCTTTACCCTTTTAAATTGAGGGAAATTAATATTGAAAGTAAAAATATCAACAAATACATTACTTACCATGTATCATTAACGCGTGCAAAGATTTTGTCGTTTCTGTTGACAAACCAAACTGTTCCATCTGTACCAACTCCAATACTGACTGCTAAAGCTTGATAGATTTGGAACCAATTTCCAGAACGGTATTGCCAGATCTATTCAGGAATAAATAGTGATGTGAATGCTACCAATTTGGCATATTCCTACTGGTATCTACCGGTAGGTGGTAGCTACCACTACCGGTAGATCTACTAGTCACATGATAAATAAAATTTATTTGACAAATCATATACTAGTCGATATTTATAATGCATTATATAATTTTAAAATATTATTATTCTATTATTTTATTTGTATCTATCCTGCATATAATTTACCTAACGGTATCTACCGTTATCTAACGGTAGATACCAGTGGTAGATTTCTACCGGTAGCTACCAACTCACATCACTAGGAATAAAGTTAGACCTTTATAACCTTTTATATAATGTAATGCAGAATAAAGATAATGCAATTACTTGCCCTGAATTGATTCCCCAAACGTTATTCCCACGATTAATAGAAACTTGGCCATAGCTACCACCAATTGGTTGCCAAGTTGCGATGCTTGAACTTAAAAAAAAGAAAAAGAAAAATATATATTTTTTTTTAATATAAACCCCTACTATGGGGACGCCAGATGGCGTACTTTATTATATTATATATTACATATTATTTATCTACTACTTATTAAAGTTGTGTATACCACCCTCTGTTCTCTTATACATATTACAATGCTTTAATATTTTGAACTCCTTCTCAATTCTATTCCTAACGATTATGGGAATCGCAGGCTCTGGTATCAGTTTTCCTCCCCATCTAGCCTGGGTATAACAAAACCAAATCTCGTATAACGCGTTAACATGTGACCATCTTGCTATTTCCTTCTTACTCGCGTCTCTAACGTTCGATGCCGTGATGGTTTCCTCGTAGGTTCTCGGAGGGGTCTCCTCTGGGCTTATGTATGAGTATACCATTTCCCATATGATTTTAATATTTTTGCAGTTTACACCAAAATGTTCATTGGTTTGGATTTCTTCAGAGCATATCGGACAGGTACCATCGTAATTTGGTATTATATATTTTAGCCAGTATCCTAGTGGCAATGATTTATGGCAATACCACCAAAAAATATCTTTTCGCTTGTTGTTAACACATTTCATCTTTGACCATCTCCATAAGCCACTATTTACCCCATTATTGTTTTCTTGCTTCTGTATAGCCGTCGACAAAGATTTATTCTTTAAAAAAGCAACTCCCTTTTGCACTGTGTATTCGTTTCCCGGTACGTTAGCAACTTTAATGTCTTCTGGTTCACAGGGCCACATATCCACATCTTGATTTATGGAACCCCCGATTCTTTTCCACGCTATAATAAAAGGTTTCCAGTACTCTGGCCAAGCTCTGTTTTTTATCGGAACCTCATTTAGTGCCTTTATTGCTGTGATGTTCTTTTTGTTTTGTAGCTCCACCCTAATTAGCTCTCTTTCTGTCTTTGCCCAGCAGTTGTTACTTGTAAGTAATTTTATAAAAATAGTAATTAATCTCGCATCTACTAGGTCCTTTATTATCAGTACATTTAGACCACCATATTTATAATCTTGCTGTAGAATCGAGTATCTTGTTAGAATCTTACAGGAGTTTTTAATCCAGCCCCTTACAAGATTGTCAATTTCTGTAAGTTGTTTCCTACTCGGAGGTGCAAGGTATGCAACATACCAAATTTTTGATAAAACCAAAGTTTTAATTATTAAAATTCTGCCCTTGATGGACAGGTTACGCTGTGATAGTTTTTCTAGCATAGCCTTAACTTTAATATCATCTCCGGCCAAGTGTTTTTACTTATTCTCTCTTGCGAGTCCAACTCGTATCCTAGTGCTCTTACCGGTTTTTTATCTGATAACATTTTGAATTTTTTTGCCTCAAGATGTTCTATATGTTGGGCATTATATGTTAATGGCACTAACACTGATTTGGTTTTATTAATTTTAGCATTGGATGCCTCCTCATACTCTTGAATCAATTTGGTAACAACATCCCATTCTGCATATGAAGCTATGCTTATTGTGAGATCATCTGCGTAGGCAGTTAATTTAAACCTTTGTTGATTTGACTGCTGATTTAAATCTATTCCCCTTAAGTTTTTCTCGAGCGATCTAAGGAAGCTATTATATACAGAAGAGGTGAGAGTGGATCACCCTGCCTTACTCCATGACTTAATTTGAACGGTTCTGATATTACTTCCGAGTCTGCTATAAATGCAGTTTGTTCTGAAAATAATGTACTAATTGTTTGTATAAATTTTGGATCAAACTTCATCTTTGTTAATACCTCTTGTAAATATGTATGGTTAACACAGTCAAAGGCTTTTTGTTGATCCAGAAACAACATCCAACCTTGCTATGTTTGATCGCTTTGATTCCTCATAATAGACATAATGTCCATTACAGACTCCAAGATCAACCTCCCTCTAATAAAACCTTGCTGGTAAGTACCGATTATTTTCTGACAGATGTTGTTAAGACGGTTAGCTAGGATCTTTATAAATATTTTAACATCGCAGTTCATTAAAGAAATAGGCCTCCAGTTTCGAACATCTTCTAATTCTTCTGATTTTTTTGAAATCAATGTTATCGCGTTTTTATACTGCTAGCTAGGCATTTTACCTTTTTCAATTACGTCATTAAAGATTTTTTCAAAAACTGAACTACTTTCTTCTATTAACTCTTTATAGAATTCATACGTGATACCGTCTGTCCCTAGGGCCTTGTTATTAGGAAGGCATTGTATTACTTCGATTATCTCTTCCTTTGTAATATAATTAATTAGATTTTGATTGTCTGATATTTCTACTTGTGGAAGACCTTCTGTTATTCTGTTCACGTCCTCTGCCTTAATTGGCTCTGATTGGTACATATGACTGTAATATTCTTTGATGTAATGCAGTACTTCGATTGAGCTTGACGTCCCTGCATTATTGGAAATTTTGATCTTGTCTATAGCTGCTGTGTTATGCCTACTTTTAAACCTGGAGTAGAAGTACTTTGTCGATCTCTTACCTCGTTCGATCCACCTTGCGTTAGAACGCACCTGCCATTTATCAGCTAGATTCTGAAGTTCATTTTGAAGGCTTTTCTTTAGGTTTTCAATTACTATTTGTAGATCATATAGGTTCTGGTCTCTAGCGATCTTCTTTTCTAGTATGTTAATTTTTCTGCTCAACCTTTGAATATTACTTTTTGGAGCTTTAAGAGGCCCCCTAGCTCTAATTAATGATTGTATTTTACACTTGCAGTAATCCTAACTCTCCAGGTCTGTGACTGTTCGTATTTCCTCCACAATTTCTTTTCTTAATATCTCGTTTTCAAGGCACTTACTATTTACCTTCCAGTATGACGCTTTTAAGCTATTCTTACTAAAGTTCATTTCAGTTGATACCATGAGGTGGTCCGAGTTGCCAAACTTTGTAAGTGTTCTTTGACAGTACTTTGCATTTTGCTTATGAAAAATATTTGATAAAAGAATTGATTCATGCTTTTATAATTGAAAAAAAAGGTAAAGAAAAAAATTCGATAAAGAAATTGATCTATGCTTTTATAATCGAAAAATAAGTACAAACCTCGTGAGCTGTGACTGTTATCGTTACTGAATAAAAATTTTTTAAGCCTCAGTGTGCTATTAAAAGTTTAATATATCTCCAAATAGTCATTAATACGCCATCTTAACAAAGTAACAATATGAAAAGTACAATACTGATAAGCCCTTTCTGTCGCTTTAGTCTTAGCGTTAGTTGTCTAACGTAGGGCTTTGAATCGATTCTATAATAATCGTTTTAATCGTTAATCGAATAGAATCGATTCACATTCCTGTATAATCGTTTTAATCATTTTTACAAACGATTAAATATTTTTGAAATCAATTTTAAGATTTAGAATCGATTCTAAATATAAAATCGTTTTATATTAAACATTTAGATGTCTAAATTTTCAATAAATTTTCTCTTGATTTAGAGCCATGTGTAAAAAATAATAAAGTTGTGTTTATTATTAAAAACAATGGGCTTAAGGTTTAAAAAACATAATGCGCCCTATTATTTTTAATAAGTTACAACGATGTGATTTCAGATAGCTATAGAGGCTTTGAAAAATAACAAGTTGAAAATATATAAACCATGTAGCAATAAATTAATAGAAGAAAGCTAAATAATAACAAACGCAACTATTTATATTTTTTATACATTTATCTGTAAACAGAGAGAATATTAAAATGTAGCAATGGTATTAATTTAAAAATTATTAAAAATTTTACTTTTAAAATTGTAAATAATTTGATTTTAGAGTGGAGTATTTTTTGGCATTTGCATTTTTCTCTACAATTTTTTAATTTATATAATTTTAATTATTGCTTATATTTATTACTTTTTATACATTAAATAACTTAAAAATATATAATCAGATAACCTATGGTATTTAACAATACAAAACAGATTAAAACTTAGTCTGGCAAATCGGAACAAAAAAATAACAATATATTTAAGATTCGATCATCGATTCTAAAATGATTTTGGGGATTCGATTATCGATTCTAATTTTTAAAATTGATTCACAGCCCTAGTCTAACGCTCAATCATGTCAATATTTATAATATCAAAAATTTGACTTTAAATTTGATGTCTGTCAAACGTGTGTAATAGTTACGTAGGGATTCATCACACTGTTTTAATTCGTGTTGTGTCAAAAATGAAGTTAGTATAACATGATATGCTCCGGATTAGTGTTGGCAGGCGAACAGTTTTTGGCAAATGGCAAAAGAAGAAACCAGGCGAAACTCTGGAGAAGTCAAAACTTAGCGAAGATCAAATCTAAGACTTTAGAATGACTAAGCCATGTTAGTAACTCAAAATATTTTGCATGTGGCTTATTAAAAATGTACAAAGCAATAAACAAAGTGATAGCATTCAATTACTATTAAAGAAAACTAGATTTTCGGCTTTTTGAACTTCGAGTAAATAAATTCACTTTGAAAATTCAAAATCTAAAATCTGAGACAATTTGATTGGAAATTTTGCCGTTCATGATCGCATGAATTTTTCTAAAATTTTTTAAAGTTACCGGCAAAAGAATGATATTATATTAATAAAATTTTGAGATATTCGCATCTTTTCTTTTTTTTCTATTATTTTTTGATAATTGCTCAAACTTTATTAAGATAACCATCTTTTCGCTTCTAATTAAAAATGTTCAACACATATAGACGCATAAAATTATTTTATGCAAATGTTGTGGGGTGCCGCTGGCACCTTTTTAAGGTTGAGTTTGATCAAATTATTGTGGTTTTTATTATGGATTACTGTTAAAAATTCTCATACAAAATTTGCGCGCTATTCTAATAATCACAATTCAGGGTTAATGTTGAGATTATAGATGGGAACCACATAAAAATTCTGCAAACACGTGATTTTGAACCAATCATAGCACAGAATCAGGTGTAAACGTGAAACGAAACAAAAACAGCTGGCTTTTTCAAAAATCGTCCATAACACAAAATTTGGTTTACACAACCATCTTCTGCGCCTTAACAAAAAATTTCTTGCAAAATTTTGCTATATATGAGGCTCTTGCTAACATCGTGCGAACGCTCACCCTTACTCTAATATCAAAAGATAACTTTTTAATCAAAAAATACAATGACGCATTGCAATTTTTTTCGACAAATAGAATTTTAGCGCATATCATCACGTGCCTGCAGAAATTTTATGTGGTTCCTATGTATAATAGAGTTGAGTTAGGATTATTATGGTTTCTATTATGTGTTACTGTTACAAACCTTACTATTCTGGCGATACACAGTATGTAACACACTAACGCATGTTATTAACATTATCCACATTTCAGTTAATCCAAGTTCAAAGATACATAATGCCCAAAATGAATGAAATATGTTTTTTAAATTCCACTACAGAACTCACTATTCCAGTAACAATGAAAAGGTGAATTATTTTGTATTAGAATTACTATAATTTCTATTATGAATTACTATAAATATTCTGTTACAAATCTACTCAACAGATAATACATTTTAAGGTTAAGTTTGATCAAATTATTGTGGTTTCTATTATTAATTACTGTTAAAATTTCTTATACAATATTTGTATGCTATTCTATTAATCACAATATGGGTTAGGGTTGAGTTAGTTTCATTGGATTATTATGGTTTCTATTATGTGTTACTGTTACAAACTTTACTATTTTGGTGATACACAGTATGTAACATACTAATGCATACTATTAACATTATCCACATCTCAGTTAATCCAATTTCAAAGATACAAAATGACCAAATGAATGAATCTCAATTTTTTAAATTCCATTATAGTAATGATGAAAATGTGAATTATTTTGTATTAGAATTACTGTAATTTCTATTATAAATTACTATAAAATATTCTGTTACAAACCTACTTGACAGATAATACATTTTAAGGTTAAGTTTGATCAAATTACTGTGGTTTCTTTCATGAATTACTGTTAAAAATTCTTATACAAAACTTGCATGCTATTTTAATAATCATAAAATACTTTAGGGTTAGGATTGAGTTAGTTCACATTGAAATTATTATGGTTTCTATTTTATATACTGTCATAAACCTTACTATTTTGGTAATACAGTCAACTCCAGCAATAGTCACACACTAAAATCAGCATTTTATATGCCTATTGCAAAATTGTGACTAAAGTGGAAAAGAATTTATATAGTTGTATAATTAGATAAATAAAATCAAAGTGACTATAGTGAGATTGTAACAAATACAGAATATGACTATTGCAGGAGTTGACTGTATGCTGTATTTGATTTATTAACATATTATTAATATTATTCACATCTTAGTTAATCAAATTCAAAATACAAAGTGTGCATAATAAACAAAACTTAATTTTTTTTAAAAAAAACAAATTAATTAACAATTAATTTATTATTAAAAACAATTCAATCAACTTTGGCATTTTTTTGATTTGCTTCAGAATATGAGAAAAAATTTATCAGTTATGATGATACTATTTTAATATTATTTGTGACTATGATCATTTGTATGATTAATGTGTAACAGATTTATCATTATTTGTATTAGGCCATGCAAACAAATATAATTGTTTCTTGTAACCCGGCCAGGTGCCTTTTTTGAAAAAATTAAAATTTTATTTAAATATATAAATAATAAATAGTTATTGCATGCAATAACTGTAGTATTTTATGGATGATCCTGATTGGTTGGCGATCCCAGATTACTGAACAATTAGTAGTATCATGTGCTTAAAATCTACTGGCCCAGGAACATAATTGTGTAATACATTAGACTTTGAAACAATAGTATAAATAGATTTTTCACTTTTTTTTGGCATATTAAATGTGACAGATTAAAATATAATCAGATTAAAATGAAATTTTTCTATTTTTTAAGCAAAATTTTAAAATTTTTTAGGGGACATTTTTAGGGATTTTTTAGCATTAGAGTTAGGGTTTAGGGTTAGGGTTATTAATAAATGAGTATATGTAGGTTTTATAAGCTTTAAAGGTGAGCAAGAGAGGTCCCCAGTTTCATTTTAATCTGATTTCATTTTAATTTGTGACATTAAATAATGAAATACTTTCACTATGTTCTCCAAACATATAAAATTTAAAGTATGATATATTATAAGTTGTAATGTTATATGTCTAGCCTTTAAAGGCTTTTACTGAATTTTGCAATTAGTTTTTGTTAATAAAAATCCAAAGACATACCTGAAGATCTTGGCAAGAAAATATTTAAAAGAGCGAATGTGATAAAGATGAAAAGAAAGCGTTTGAATATCGTCAAAAATCAGCAAAACTGAGTAAGACAGTTGTAGCGTATATTGTAACCGAATGTGAGTTGAAGACTAATATCAGAATGATATATATTGAATGAATCAATAAAGGCAATGAAAGCATTGAATGAAGTAGTGCAATAATAACGTATAAAATGGATGTTGGTAAAGAGAAAATTGATAAAAACAAAATAAAGCATGCAATAGTTAGTTTGGTAATGATGAATTTGTAAAATGACAATGAAAATTTTGAAAACTCACTTGAACCAGATTTTTAAGTAGTCCACGAGATTGAATCTGTCGACAAATTTTATGAAATTGTAGAAAATGAACTGAATAAGATCTTGAAACGGTGAAACCAAAAGTAGATAAGATAAAGGTAAAGATGCAAATGTCGCCAAAGTTTGTGAAGATGGTATGATGTCTAATCTTTTGTGTTTATATGATTATGTCACAGGTGTATAGATATATTGAAACTTTGGAGATTTAACTGATGACATGGGTAAATTGAATACTCGTGGATTTTGTGGTGCTAGTGAAGTACCTAAACGATACTCTAGTCCAAAGGCATTATAAAGTGAGTGGCTTTCTTCTTCTCTCTTATAATAAAGTTATCGTCTGCCACAAGTGTCTTGCACTAATTATTTTGTTCATGTGATAAAGAAATGGAGAAAATTATTCAAATTATTACAAACTATGAGTATTGATACGAACATATTGTATCATTACTGTGGGTGTTTAATTGTTTGTTTAGTAAGCATAAGTTTTGTAACTTTTAAAGATATATATTCACGAATATTTAATAAAAATAAAAAAAAATCAATTGCGCTTTGCCATTTTTGATTTTCATATCAAAAATTGTAATTAGAATATTGGAAAATTTAAAGTAAGATAATCAGTTATCTTTATGACAATTACTATTTTAAATCTGTAACTATAAAAGCTAGTTTCTTGCTTAATATCTTTTGTTAGGCTTATATGTTTGTTTGAATCTGATGAACCTTTATTTTCACAGGTCCATAATAAATAGCAATTAATTCAAGGCTTAAAAATCTGGTTAATGAAATCTTTAACACCTGCCAATACTCCCAAGTCTGTAGTATCTGCCAACACTCACTCATCCAGTCTTCAGTACCTGTCTACATTGTTCCAAGTTTGTAATACCTGTCTATGCTATAGTACCTATCTGTCTACTTGATCCAAGTTGATCTTAAATTTTATACAGATAGTAAGTTTTATTAAATGTTTAAAGTAAAAGTTTTATTTGTTTAAAAAAACAAAATAACTAATTAGCTTTATGTTAGAAAAAAGAAAAATCAAATACTAAAACCCGTGGTAGTTACTTGCCTACTGATCAGAAGATTGATGAAACAATCGATTTCTGTATTGCTAAAAATATACGTAAGTCTACAAAAAAAATAGGTAAAGGCACTGAATACTATAGGTGGCGAAATGCAATAAATACAGCTTTTTTTATTAAGAAAATTCTGTTCTAATAAGTCTTTGCACAATTTAAAAAAAATTCTGCTCTAAAAGTCTTCACACTACTATGACAATTTAAAAATTCTGCCTTAATAAGTTTTCATGCAACTATGCAATTCAAAAAAATTCTGTCCTATTAAGTTTTTGTGCAACTATAACAATTCAAAAAAAAATTCTGTCCTAATAAGTTTTTATACAACTATTACAATTCAAAAAAAAAATTCTGTCCTAATAAGTCTTTGCACAACTATGACAATTTTTAAAAAAATTCTGCCTAATAAGTCTTTGCACAACTATAACAATTTAAAAAAATAATTCTGCCCTATTAAGTCTTTGTGCAACTATAATAATTTAAAAAAAATTCTAATCATAGTAAAAAAAAAATAAATAAAAATATATATTTAAAAATTTTATAAAGGGTGTGGTGACTTAGGGAAGTTGTTAAGTTGTCACCCCCTAAGCAACAGGTCTAGAGTTCAAATCCCACTGGAGACGGTTTAGAAAAATAGGCCTGTGTACCGGTAACATTTATTCGACGATTGGTTGGGTACATTACCTGCAGTCCTTGGTTACCATCCTGAATGGGAGCTTTCGGGCAAAGTTGTGTTTCGTAATACAGACAAATCCAAGGAACCAGAATAATTGAAACCCGTTTGGCAAGACCGAGTAAGGAGGTAGTGAAGATCTTTGACGATACTGTGGATACCGGAATTTGAGACCGAAGAACTGGACGAACACCCCGGGGCAAGTGGGGCACCAACCTGGCCGCCAGAGATCTACCGGAGGAAAAGGTCCTATGCTACGGAATTAGGAACCAAGGGAATTTAACCAAAAAAAGGCACCTAAAGCCAAGAAAAAACGACCCATCTGGGCTAACTGGTTTGGTAGTTTGGGAGTGATCAGTAATAGGACTGGTTGATGTAGGTATCGGGATTGGAATGAACCTTGCAAGGGCAAGAATACTGTGCGGTTTAATGGTTAGCCCTGACTGCTAGTGATGGCCTCGGCCATTGCGAAGGTATTCAAAGCCTAATCTAGAAATGTGTGGGACATAGAAAGATTAGGGGGTATGTACTACACCCTCCCTAGGGTATTCCGGTAGTTGGAATGCTACTAGACTATCTATAGAATTAGGGTATAAGTAGTATGGCAAATGTCGATCTGGGTGGTCTTCAATTGAAGCAGCACGAGGTTATGTGTAGGTGTGATTGTGGTGGGTAATACAGGACAGGGGACACCAGAGAGTTTAAATGGGTAATCTCCTAGTTAGGTTACAGGTACGGCGTATAGTGTAGAACCTTCGGCGAACTACTTAAAATAGGCAACCAAAAGTTGCATGTGTGGCTATATGTACTCTCATTAACCAAGAAAAAAAAAAAAAAAAAAAAAAAAAAAAGAAAATTTATATAACATTTTTTAATACTTAAACAATAACAACTAGGTCCTGGGTATCTTTTAACCTTAATATATTATGAGAAGCAATTAATTTTATTTGCAAGGCCTTAGTTTGATTGTTTTTTTCTCATTATTAATATTAGTCAAAATAGTATACAACAAACATAAATTTGTATAGGAAATAATTAAAAAACTTTAGAAAATTTTGAAAAAGATAAAAAAAGCAGATGATTTTGAAAGGATTCTCAGAATATTGAATATGAAATCTTAAAGAATTCTGAATAAAGAAATACTTCTTGTAATACTGTAAATGTAGAGTAGATATTGTATAGAAGTTATTATTATAAAGTAGATTTTAGGTACACATAGAATCCATGACATTGGGTTAAATAGTTTTGTTGTAATCTTGTAATGAGATTGTAATCGTTATTTGAATTTTTAATTTAATGTATTTGTGTGAATATTAATATAATATGTACCACGCATTTAATTAAAGGTGAAAAATATATACTGTATATAATATGATATGGGATGGTGCGCATTTCATTGACAATAACTTTGCTAACATGTCATTTCACTAAAAATTAATTCGCTGGCACATTTATTTTACAGACAATTACAGCTGTTTTTATAATTTTTGAACTACCTAAAATTTTTTCGTTTCCTAAAACCTCTTTCATCAGAAAATTTTATACATAGATATTGATCGATATATAGCACTTAATCGTTTTATATTGATTATATAATATTGTTATATATCAATTAAAATATCATTATATATCGATTAATAGATAAAAATCGATATATATCTATAATCGATATATCCTATAATATCGTTATATATCGATTAATTAGATAAAAATCGATATATATCTATAATTGATATATATCATTTTTTTATATTAAATCGTTATAAAAACGATATATATCTATAAATCGATTATAATTATAATTATTTGAAACGATATATAACGATTAGCAGATCTTTAACGATTGCATAGTGTTTTGGCTGCGTCACAAAAATTTCAACCCGGATTACCAAA
>QKWP01000001.1:683232-752117 GCA_003550325.1 Gigaspora rosea | reverse complement strand
AAAAAAAAAAAAAAAAAGCCGTTTCGACCTATTTTTACTTCTCTCTTCCTTTTACTCCTCTTTCCCTTTTACCCCTTTCATCCTTTCTTTTACCTCTCTCACCCTTTTATCTTTGAATACATTTAAAATATTTTAGGATGATCTATAAACTGAATCATATCAAATACGCGTTTGACTAATATTTTCAAAATGTTTCAATGATTTTTAATAATTGTACTACAAGATCAGATTAGATCTTTGTTTTTTTTTGTTTATAATTTAGATCTTCTATTAATTTTTTATTTTCTTTTGTTTTTTTTGGTTTCATTTAGTTTCATTTAGTTTCGTTTTGTTTCATTTAGTTTGTTTTGTTTTTTTTTATTTATATTTTTTTTTTATTTTTTAATTTTTTTTATTTTATTTCTACACTTTACTACTAGTACTTTGCAAGAAATCCAGTGACTTTCGGTACTTAGCACAAGCTAACTCAGCCTTTTGACACTTTGCAGGAACAGACAACTACTTTCTTTAGCAATTTCGAAAGTTCAAGAATGCAAGTTCCTCAAGTTTTGCAAGTTTTTGCAAGGTTTCATTTTATTTATTTTTTTATTTTATGTTTTTTGTTTTTGTTTTTTTTTATTTTTATTAATTTTTTTATTCTAGCACTTTGTGAAAACCTTTGACGATTTCTAAATTGCAAAAACACGAACTCGAAATGGAGATTTGGGGCTTTGTTTATTTTTTATTTAGTTTGCTTACATTTTTGTTTTTGTTTGTTTTCTTTTTTTTTACTTATTTTTTTAACTTTATTTTATTTTATTTATTCTTACTTTTTTCGGAACTTTGCAAGAAAATGACTTGACTTTCTGGCACTTTATAAGAACACCAATTCTAACATCTCTAGTACTTTGCAAGAAGTCACGAATATGAACGAATATAATCGAATATAAGCGAATAAGGCGAAATATAATAGGTTATTTTTTTCGTTTTTGTTTTTTTTGTTATTTTTTCAGTTTTGTTTTTTGTTTTTTGTTTGTTTTTTTACTTATTTATTTTATTTTATTTTATTTATTCCTTACTTCTTTCAGAACTTTGCAAAAAAACAACCCAACTTTCTAGCACTTTGCAAGAAGTAGCGAATATAAATGAATATAAGTGAATACGAGTAAATATAAAGAATATAATAGTTTATTTTTTTTGTTTTTATTTTTTTAATTTTTTTTTGGTTTCATTTTTTTTGGATTTATTTTTTTTTTCCTCTTAGGCGAGACTCACCAAATACGACCTCTTTGGTTTTATTATACTACTATAAAAAATGGTACAAAATCATTATACAAAGAATAATACAGCATAGGCATCATCTGATTTAGCTAAACTAAACCAAATGCAAATCGCCGCATGGCATCTCGGGAGACACCGACTAGTCTATCAGCCTTGCGCCACTATACAAGGGCATTTCCCAGAGGAAATATCCTTGGAAGTGGGAGGAAAAAACTAAACTACTAAAGGGCAAAATATATATAAAAGGTGGTAAAAAAGAAAAAGAAAAAACAAAGAAAATGAAAAAACAAATGATAGAAAAAAGAAAAAAGAAAAGCAAGGCCTCGGGTCAATTAAGCCCCGGCACCAGGTGGACTATTTTAAAAATTACATGATACTAAGAAAAGTAGTCTCTACTCTAACTAAACTCAATTTATCATATGTAGGCGAAAAACTATTACTAGAAAAAATGGCCTCTAACCTAAAAAAAACTGTAGAGATAGGTGTATAAAAGAAACTACAGCTATAAGAACATTCTAGAATGAAATTTCGTTTCAAGGTTTCCTCAAACACGTGTCGTTTGTTGTTTATTCCGAAAGGCCAAAATCCACTCGTGACTTCATTCCAATATGGAGCCGCATTTCCAAATTGGGAGAGGTAAACATTGTCAATCTTTTGCCGGAGGTAAGCCAGAATGCCCACTTTGTCAAAATTTCGAAAAGACCAAAGGGACGAGAAAAGTTCCAAAAGGTCCAACTTGTTTTGTGGGTTTGAAACCATGTAAGTTTTGTAGTCTACAGAAAAATATGCAGCTTTCATAAAGTTCAAAAACATTTGAGCCTGATGACAAAGACTTCCGGTTATTCAGTAACCAACTACTATTTGATAGTTTTTGTGTTTTACTCTAGGGAGACCTATTTCAAGACTTCTTTTTCAGCTCTTTTTCAGTTGCCCCGAGTAGAACTCTTGTTCCCGAATACTCCAAAAGAAGTTTTGTAGTAAGAGGTTGCATATTNTTCTTTTTCAGCTCTTTTTCAGTTGCCCCGAGTAGAACTCTTGTTCCCGAATACTCCAAAAGAAGTTTTGTAGTAAGAGGTTGCATATTATCTATAAATTTCTACAGTTCAGTTGTTATAGAAAAGTTGGTCCAGATGATCGTCGGAAAGAGTTGTCGGCCAATTACGATTTATTTTTTTATTTTTTTTATAATAATATATAATATATATAATATTTAAAACATAATATATAATAAAAAAATTTTTATATTAAATAGCAAAAACTTGTGAATATTGTATATTTAATAAATTAAAATATTATATAATAACAATAAATAAATAAAAATTTATAATTAAATTGCTAAAACTTGCGAAAACCTGTAAAATATTCAAAAAGCATGATTATGTGAATATAATAATTATTAATTGATATTATATCAGATATATATCGATTAATATTGATATATATCGATATATATCGATTACTATCATACTATCACTATCGATTATAATTGATATATCGATATATATTAATACCCATCACCCCTGCCAATTACTATTGATAATGATAGTAATCGATATATCGATATATATCGATTACTATCACTATTGATAGTAATTGATATATTGATATATATCGATTACTATCACTATCGATAGTAATCAGCAGGGGTGATAGGTATCGATATATATCTTACCAGTTAGTAATCGATATATATCTATATATAAAATTTGCAGATGTTGATCCTGTTCTAAGAATTATCTACCTTTTTGGAAACTATTTCGCTATGCTTGTAACTTCAATACAGAAATAGCGAAGTAGTTTTCGAAAAGTTAGGTGATACTCAGAACAGGATCAAAGGGATTTTGAAAAATGAAAAAATTATAGGTGGTTTTCACCAACAAAGTAATTCAAGTCATTTGTCACTAGCAATTTTTAAAAACTTATTGTGAAATAATTCTTAGCGAATTACAGCTGTTTCATAAATTCTGGGACCAGTATTTAAAATTCAGATCCAAACTTACTTGCACAAATGCAAGTAATACACAGGTTTTAGGTGCACAAATATTTAATTGATTGCACATGTGTGCATATAAAAAAATTTTTCTTGCACATATGTACATGTAAAAAAATTATTGAGGTAGGTAAATATAGTAAAATCTTTAATTTACAAATTATCATTATATTTATTAGTTATTGCTTAACTAAAAGAGACTATCTTATCAACTAAATTGGTGCAGAATAGAAGTTAAACCATCAACTAAACTAATACAAATATAGCTATTCTCCCATATAATTCTTCCATAGTCACAAATGCTATATAATTATGCCAAAATATGATACTATTTATATTAAAAATACCTTCATATGGTCACAATTATATTATAAACACTATTTTTTTAGAATTTGTTGACAGATTTTAATCAGAAAAGTTACAATTTTAATAATTAAAATCAGCTTTTATGCAACAAAAAAAATTGTTCAAAAAAATAAAATACATCTACTCTGAAATTTTTATGCAAATTGATAACTTTTTATTAGTATTGTTTTTTACTTTACTTACTCTAAAATTTTATATAAATCAATTGATATTTTATTAATATGGGGTTTTTACATTTCTATAAAAATATTACAAATTTATTAGCTATATTCATAGGTATATAAAATGAAAAACAGTACTAATAAAAAGTTTTCTAATTTATATAAAAAAATAATAATTGATATTTTTTAAATTTCACTAATTATATTAAAGCTTCCAAAAAATAAAATAAAGAGCGAGTATTCTTAATAAGATCAGTCTATAAATCTTAAAACAAAATTAACATTTAACTCAAGGATTGGCTGATTATTTTTTGTGCATTAAAATTTTAAATTCTTGATGCATATTATTTTTTTGCATAAAAATTTTAATTCTTGTTGCACATTATTTTTTTGTGCAATCATTTAATTAATTTTAAATGCACACATGTGCATTTACTTATCTAGGTTTTTATGCACAAATAACAATGTAGTTGCACATGTGCATCTTGTGCAAGTCAATTTTAAACATGTCTGGGACACCCTAAAAAAATTTGCCGATGATAATTTCGGCCGAATTCGATAAGTTATTGATTTCGGGGAATAAGATCAGTGACTAATATATATTACAATAAGACTAAATATCTTAAGTCGTAAAATTTCAATTCCTATCCTTTGGCGCTCAAACGAAGCCTTTATTCATTTCTAATTATTTTTCAACGAAAATTTGGTTTAAAAAAATTGAATTAAATTTCAATTCCTATTCTTATTCTTTGGCAAGATCCATTTTGTTCAAACGAAGCCTTTATTCACTTCTAATTATTTTTCGTTTCTTGTCGAAGATGAAAAATTCGTTTTTAAAAAATTGAATTAAATTTCAATTCCTATATCCATTTTCGTTCAAACGAAACCTTTATTACTTCTAATTATTTTCGTTTCATGTCGAAGAAGAAAAATTCGTTTTTAAAAAATTGTATTAAATTTAAATTCCTATTCTTTGGCAAGATTCATTTTCGTCCAAACGGAGTCTTTATTCATTTCTAATTATTTTTCGTTTCTTTCAAAGAAGAAAATTTGTTTTTAAAAAATTGTATAAA
Organism: Gigaspora rosea; assembly: GCA_003550325.1. Lineage (NCBI taxonomy): Eukaryota > Fungi > Glomeromycota > Glomeromycetes > Diversisporales > Gigasporaceae > Gigaspora > Gigaspora rosea. The sequence continues at coordinate 747,267 of QKWP01000001.1, read as the reverse complement.
ACTTCAATTCCTATTCTTTGACAAGATCCATATTCGTCAAAACGAAGGCATTTATTCGTTCTTAATTATTTTTCGGCTCTTGTCGAAGATGAAAAATTCATTTTTAAAAAATTAAACTAAATTTCGATTCCAATTCCTTGGCAAGATTCCATTTTCGTTCAAACGAAGGCATTTATTTATTTCTAATTATTTTTCGTTCTTGTCGAAGACGAAAAATTTATTTTTAAAGAATTTGGGATATCTCAATTCATGATCATATTTATTTTTTTTAACAGCGGAACTGTTCGAGTAATATATTTGTTATAAAAGTCTAATTTATATTCGATTCCTTTTTTACATTTCTTGTTAAGGTTTATTGGTTGACATGAATAGTTTTTTACATAAATTATCGTACAAACTAAGTACACCAAACATGTTGGAAAAGCATTCGAACGAAAATTTAAATCGTTGACATTATTGTATGACAATCGTAAAATAATCATTATGATACAAAAATATCTTTTACTACAGCTGTTTTCATAATTTCTGGGCCACCCTAAAAAAATTTGCCGGAGTCTATTCGACCGAAGTCGATAAGTTATTGATTTCGGGAATAATAAGATTCAGTAACAGCGGCGACTATATATATTACAATACAACAATATTGACACGCATATTTGCTGCACTTGTAAGTCGTAAAACTTCATTGGCACGATTCATTTTCGCTTAAACGAAGTCTTTATTCATTTCTAATTATTTTTCACGAAAATTCATTTTTAAAAAATTTGTAAAAATTTCAATTCCTATTTTTTTGGAAAATCCATTTTAGCTCAATCGAAGCCTTTATTTAATTATTTTTCGACGAAAATTCGTTTTTAAAAAATTGTGTAAAATTTCATTTCCTATTCTTTGGTAAGATCCATTTTCATTCAAACGAAACCTTTATTTTAATTATTTTTCGACGAAAATTCGTTTTTTAAAAAAAAAAATAAAAAAAAATTTATGTAAAACTCAATTCCTATTCTTTAGCAAGTTCCATTTTCATTCAAACGAGGTCTTTATTCATTTCTAATTATTTTTCAACGAAATTTTTGTTTTTAAAAAATTGTGTAAAATTTCAATTCCTATTCTTTGACAAGATCCATTTTCGTTCAAACGAAGTCTTTATTTATTTCTAATTACTTTTCGACGAAAATTAGTTTTTAAAAAATTGTATAAAACTTCAATTCCTATCCTTTGGCAAGATCCATTTTCGTTCGAACGAAGGCATTTATTATTTTTCGTTTCTTGTCGAAGAAAAATTCGGTTTTAAAAAATTAAACTAAATTTCGATCCTATTTTTTGGCAAGAACTATTTTCGTTCATTTATTCATTTCTAATTATTTTTCGTTTCTAGTCGAAGAAGAAATTTTGGTTTTAAAAAATTAAACTAAATTTCGATCCTATTCTTTGGCAAGATCCATTTTCGTTCAAACGAAAGCATTATTTATTTCTAATTATTTTTCGTCTCTTGTCGAAGAAGAAAATTATACAAATAAATATAAACATATAAAATTTTTTATTTTGATTTCGTTTATCGTAATTCTTCATGCATTCTCGACAAATATTAATAATATCTTGGTCGATTGGAATTCTAACCTGAGATTCATTTTTAAGCCAGTCGATAAATTCATAATCATATTTAACTTTTTAATAGTGCCACCTGTTCAAGTAATATATTTTTATAAAAGTCTAGTTTATATTCGATTCCTTTTTTACATTTCTTGTTAAGGTTTATTGGTTGACATGAACAGTTTTTTACATAAATTTTCGTACAAACTAAACACACCAACATGTTGGGCAAGCATTATTTAAAATCGTTGGCATTATTGTTATGACATCGTAAAATGATCATTATTAAACAAAAATAGCTTTTATTACTGCAATTATTTTATTATACCGTTCATACGAAAACAATAACTTATCGACTTCGGCAGAATAGATCCAGCAAATTTTTTAGGGTAGCCCAGAAATTATGAAAACAGCTTTTTATTATACCGAAAATTCGGCCGAAGAATTATTCGGCAAATTTTTAAGATGTCCCAGAATTTATGAAAACAGCTGTAATTGTCGGTAAAACGAGTGTCGTTGACTTGATTGTCGGTGAAATGAACGTATCCAGAATATGTTGCTCACAAAAAGTAGCAAGGAGTGTGGAAAGCTATGTGAAGTAGAAAAAGCCATGGTGGTATAAAGAATATTATGAAAACTACTCAAAAAAATTTAATGTGTAAATTATATATCGTATCAAGGATGCAGATTAAAAATTAAACGTTATAATCGCCAGAAATGTATTTACTGATAAAAAATACGAATTATATATCAATTTTTGCTAATCTTTTAAAATGAGTGTCAGGCAAATCCTTTATAAACTTAATTCTTTTGCCATATATTTTCGAAAGAATTAAGATTTAAAACGACAGAAAGTGAAAGCTCTGTCAGGTGAAAACCTGCCTGTAAACTTGCAAATTTAAATTTTTACCATGTCATTCCTAACCCTGTACTATCAAAGTTTTAGAAACAAAAGAACAAGTAATATTATATGTCAGAATATAATAAAATTAAAATTTTCAGGAATTGAATCCAGTATGGTAAAAAAAGATGAATTCTGATTTTAGTAAAGTTTTTAAAATTTTATTGTTAGAGATTATTAAAGCCAAATTTAAATTTTTTTTTTTTTTATTCTTTTTTTTTTATTTAATTTAATATGAATAAAAGACTTGGGAGCAGTCTTTAGAATTTAGGCCGTTCAAAGTTGATTAGTTGATTAACGTTCATATGTAAGAGGGAGGAAAACATACAATACTTATAATCAGTGTTGTCACGTTATTATTCCCAATAAAAATTGTGCCATAAAAATTACGACGCAGTTGATTATTTGTTCAGTTGACAATACGGATATTGAACACCCTAACTTTACTTTTGTACATACGTATATTGTGAAAGGCAAAATCGACTCCTCACTGCATACTGCTGGTATTCGGGTAACAAGAATAATTAGAATTCCTAGAATTCCGTTATATGTATGAAATAATTATATAAAGGGAGTTTCTCCCAATAATAAAGGATAACTAAGTTGAGTCTGAACCTTCGAAATTCGAGAAGTGTTAACTCTAGTAATTCCCCGATAAGCACTTTTGAGTTAGTATTATAAACCAATAGTTATCTAGCCTTAATTTAGAAATTCGTGACATAATCCAGAGTTCTAATCTATCCACTCTAATAACTCAGACACACCTCTTTCGACGCCTGGCACTATTAGGATTTAGATTAGTGAAAGTATAGTATTTTGTAGTATCAATAGTTTAGTATTGTTTGTGGGTAGTTAGTGTTAGCTAGACCTCTATATTACGATATTTTCTGATACCAGAGCAGTCTTGCCTTCTATAATGTACATGAATATTTGCAGGTTATGCAACTGCGTTCAGAGAGATGTAATCTGTTGATCTGCAATACTTATTTTTTTTTTTAATTTCAGTTTAAAAATCTGAACAAATTGTTAAATCTTGTTGTTTTTGGCTATTTAAATTAGAATCAATATAAGGAATTGGTTTGTTCCAAAGTATCTAAATATGATTTTTCAATATGTTTAAGTATTATTGGTTTGTATTCGTTTCGTTTAGCTCTGTAACTATTTGTCCATCTTGCCATTTTCCAAATCTTCATTGCAATTAAGTTCACTTAATTTTTTCGTTAATGTGCGATCGAAACCCTTAAGTATTGAATTATCTGAGTTAAACATTTAATTTATAATAATAAAATACAGATTTAGCGTACAATGTTTCCTAAATGATTATGCTGAAGAATAAATATCTATGTAATAGTATGTTATTTCTGTTTAGAACTTCTGGTTTAATGAAGTAACCCCCATAAACTTCTTCATCTTTTTTTTGTTTCAGTTATTGGATCGAAAGACTCATGTCCGCAAGATTCACGCTACGCATATTGTTTTGCAATATGTTACCGCTGTGCAGATCTTGATGAATAATTCCTTTGGAATGAATTGCCTTAAGGTCTAAATAACAAGTCTAGCTTATTTTCCATTTAATTTCTGATATAGATTCGAAGATTCCGACGCAAAAAAAAAAACCATGGTTGCGTATTTTAATATGAGGATAGTTTCCGTTTTCGCTTTTTGATATACTGTACCATAACATTTTATAAATGAAGGATTTTCAGCTCCAATTACATAATATATTTTTATCCTTAGAAAACCTTATTTTTTAATATGAAAAAAATACAAAATAAGATATTTTGGATTATCAATTTTTTCAAATTAGCGTGCCCCCGGGTTTTCATACATCACACACCACGTATTATTTTAAATTGATTAAAATACCAAATTTTCTAATAGTAAATATAATTTTTTCAAACATTGAGCGAAGATTTCTCAATGTCAGTATAGTTTCGATGTTTAAAATTATTTTCGAAAGTTCAATTATAATATTATAACTGGAGCTGCAGACATTTAGAAGTTCAAAGGTAGTACGTCATTTTACGTCACTTACGTCATATAAAATTTTGGTAGTGACGTCACATACATCATGCTATATGTTGATTAATATTCTAATGTCTGCAGCTTTAATTATAACCAATATCAATAAGGTCATTTTTAAGTCAAAGACCACATATGATAAAAAACTTTTTGAGTGTTTGTTAATTTATTAGTTACATTACTAAAAAGACGTGTGTTATCATTATTTGAATACGTAGATGATTGACTAAGTCCAAAATAACGGTACTATCGACATTAAGATCTCAAGTATTAAATCTATCTTGTAATACCTGTACATAGATTTATTAAAAACTGTTGATTTCATATAAGCATTCCTGTGCCAGTTACGACAACATATAATACAATGAAATTGTAAGAAATTAATATATTTTAGGTTGAACCTTTATTTTAATTAATTTATTTATTTTTTTTGCGGGTGGTTGAAGAATGAATAACAGTATACATAAAGTTTGATTAAGTGCTAAAAGATGAGCTGTAATTAAACATTTGTATCAAGGGCCGAATTTTTTTAAAAACCTTCTAGCATTGAAATAAAATTAGTCATTTTTTTTTTGCATAGGTTAGAAATATGTTGAGAATTCATTGTTTATTATGCTTTGATAAAAAAAAAAAAATTGTAAAAGTAACGCCTGAGAGACCTTTATCAAAAGTATATTCTTGAAGAAAAAAAATAGGTTGCAATCACTCTGATTTGTATCGAAATGATAGAATGATAACTCACTTGGTTAATTCAATTTCCGATTAATTTATTATAAATTTGCCTCTGATACATTGAGTGGGTGTTTGATATAAACTTAAGTTATGAGACCTAAAATCTGAATATAAAAAAATTATAAATAATAAAAAATAAAGTTCTTAAAATTATATTAAAACAAAGAAATGGATTTAAAAAATACACAATAACAAAAAAAAATAATAAATAAAACTAAATGTTGAGGCATAGTATATGGTAGAATTTTGCAAGAAATTTTTTATTAGAAGCCAAAAGTAGCTAAATTTAAAAAAAAAAACAAAAATTTTGAAATATTAATGTTACATATGTTACACTAAAGATCTTCAATCTGATTGAGTATAGATAGTGAAATTGAAATGGTACACCAGTTTTCACCAATCACCGGAGAAACTAGTGAGCTAGTGAAACAGTAATACGATATATTGGTAAAACTAGTGAAACCACAGTAATATTACTAGATAAAATGTCTTTCTCTACACAGAATCTCTAAATACCAAAATCTAGTTATAAACAAACCATTTAATAATCGTTTGTTATAACCAGAGTTTGGTATATAGAGTAAAATGAATTTATTTAGTTGCATTACCAGTGTCACCAGTTTAACCAGTTTCACCAAATCACAAATTTTGCACTGTAGTTTCACCAGTTTCATCACTGAAACTAATTAGTTTCACCAGTGCGATTTATAAAAACCGTTAAAAATAAACTATAAATAAATAATATGAAATTTAAAAATAAACTATAAATAAATGAAATGAAAAATAAATAAGCTATAAATAAATAACACTAAATATTTAAAAATAAACTATAAATAAATAACACTAAACATTTAAAAATAAACTATAAATAAATAACATTAAATATTTAATAATAAACTACAGTATAAATAAATAACGTGGAGCATTTAAAAAAAAAAAATCATTTGAATAATAAATGCTAGAAAGTATAACAAAGAACTTCAACAAATAACACTAATACAGTAACAAGATAGATAGTATAGGCAACCATATTAATAAATTATCAATTGATTTTAGAGTAAGACTACATGTACTAAAAAAGATCCATAATTACGAATACCTATATAGCAGCTTATTTGGACTACAACCTGTTACTATGTAAAATTTATAATATACCACTATTATTTTAGAAATTTAAAGAGTGACAACTCAAATTTGCGTATATGGACAATATGATAATTTTTTATTTGTCATACTCGATCTTTCATGAAAATGTGTACTAGATTTAGATCTCATGAATTACGAATCAAATTCTAGATGTAACGTAACACGATCAGGAAAATTCAAACAAGCATTCGTTCTGAAAATCGCTCATAACTCAAAAATCAACATAAGAAACCACCTTTTGTACTCTAACAAAAAGTTTTCGTTGGACAATTTTACTAGTTGTGAAGACCTGAAATGTGAACCAGAGGAAAATCCCTAACCCTGACCCTACACTATCGAATATTACCAAATTTGGACACCCTTTTTTGTACAATTAGAAAATTCTTAATACTTTCATATAAGTCTATACTAGTTTATGGGGCTACCAATCATCGTTGTTTCTGATTTGGTAAACAACTACCTTATAAATAGAGATGGGCGAAATGCAAAATTTTTTTATTTTAGCATGCACATGAGTGCATGCATGCATGCATGTTTTGACCAAAGTTATGATTTAATTTCTTAATCTGGCCAGAATTAACTGCATGCATGCATGCAGTCATGCCATCTCTACTTATAAAGTTCCAGGATCCCTATATTAGAATTAATTCAAAAATTTATTATTAACTTGCTCATGACCCGTTACTGGCTGTATTAATCTATAAATCTATTCTAGAGATTCTAGAGATTATAAAGTATTCTTTTACTATATTGTAAATTGATTTCCATATTTGATTATATCTGAAACTCCCTAGCCTAACCTTAACGAATTTTAAAAATTGCCTGCGCCATAATGGTATGCATCTTTCATTGAATATTAAACAGATCACTATTATCGGACTACTTGAAAAAGCAAAATTTATCCATTTTAACAATGGAAAGTTATAAGAGTAAGCAAAAACAAAAAATTTTAAATTTATTATTCGTTCAATGTGAAAAAGGTTCTGATCTCCGCTGAAATAATTCTAGAAATGTCACAAAATCACAATAAACAAGTCCTAAATGTGACTGTCGATTTTTTTTTAATGCGTTAAAACACTAGAAATTAATTATTAAATATGAATTTCTACATAGTGTTTTTCGCATTTTTATTCGTTTCGAGTGTGAATGTTCAATCTTATGTAATTTCACGACAGACATCTGTTTCTGATGGATGTGCAAGAATTTATAATGAATTTATTGCATCGCAAAAAATTAGATTTATTTATGATGATGTCAAAGATTGTTATGAAAATTTTCCGTTTGATAAAGATGTTGCTTCTAAGGTATTTAAATTTATATATGTGCATAAAATAGGTTTGTAATATGCATAAAGTTGTATGTAATGTATTCTGATCGATCATATTGTATATATTAAAATCGCAGACAATTGATACTTTAACTGGCCTCATCGGTGGATTTTATTCATTTTTGGATAAAGCAAAAGAGCCTCCACAACCTGGATTTGACTTTAGATCAATGGATTTAATAGCTGAATTAGACCTTTTTCGGAATAAATCTTATACAACTTTACATGATTTTACAGTAAATCTTTTAATTTATTTTATAGCCATTACTTTAATTATTATTTGATTTTTTATATTAATAATCTTATGATAATAGATCGGGGTGCAACATCTCATTTATGTTTAAAAGAACCGCATACGAAGTTTGGTTCAGGTTGCTTTATGACATTTGTATTTTATTCGAATATTACATTTTATTCCGTTGTTGATAATGGGGTGCAGGTAACTTGTGTTTATTATTTATCTAAATATTACTTAATAATACCTTATTTACTCTTTAAATCTTACTTATAATGCCTTTTTAACTCTGTTTTTAGAAAATTAAAGTTTTTAATGATACTATTGACCGATCTAATAATGATTGTGAAGTAACTCATATTGATGGTCAACAGACATTTAATGTAATTTCTGATTATGCTAAAAATTCAGTTGTTTTTTCAAGAGATCCTGGTGTACGATTTAATATAGCTCTTGGTCGTGCCCATGTATCTTTTGCTATACGAAATGAATTGCCAGCAAAGTCATATATCATTTATACGCTTAAATGCAATAATACTAATGATTTTAATATTAAAAGAAACTGGACTGCCTTTACTAGTAGTACAATTTTGAATATGTTTAATGATTCAAAATCCTATTTTAATAATATTTGTAATCATACAAAAGAAAGCTTATCTTCTAGTTTTTGGCGTCAGGAGATTGCAAAAATAATCGATGACATTAATGGAATATTAGCAGAGCAAGATAAAAGTGTAACTACAATAAGGATTATCGATGAATTTGTAGACTTTTTTAAAGTGCAAGATTTTGGTGTTGTTAAAATTGTTACTGAACTTCCTGTTGCACTAAGTGATGCCTTGCTTGCGAATGTAATACAAGGCTTTAAATTTAAAGATTTAGCAAATACAGGTGTTAAAAAGGTAATTAATATTAATTTATAAATTTTGTGTTTGGTTCTTTTATATATAACGTACAACATATCATTTTATGTATAATTATTCATTAATATTTATTCATTATTTATTAAAGATAGTTCTTGACTTGTCTGACAACGTTGGTGGACAATTACTTGTTGCCGTATTTTTTAATTTGCTCTTATTCCCTAATACTTATCCTACTTTTGACTTTGATATCCGAATTTCTGAGCAAATGAAACTTGCAATTACTGAACAATTTAAACTTGTAACTCCAGATTATATTTTCGATATGAGGGGCTATGTTAATTCAAAAACCCATGCTAATTTTACAAGTTCTGACGACTTCATTAGTAATAATGTTTATACACGTGGCGGTATTATGGGCAATTATTCCAATAAATATGCTTTAAGTGATTCTATTCTGAATGAACGTATTCAATTTATTCAAAATTTAACTACTCCACTTCCTTGGAAATCTGAAGATTATATTATTTTAACTAATGGTTTTTGTGGATCAGCATGCGCTTTTATCGCTGAACATGCTGTTGAATTTAATAATGTGACAACTGTTGTTGTTGGTGCGATTGCATCCAATCCTTTATTATCTTATGCTTCATTTCCTGGTGGCCCTGTTTATGGCTCAGACTAAATATTTGATTCTTTAGAAATATTGGGCTTACTAAATAATGCTTTAATGCCTAAACCCTTTCCTTTGACTGGGACATTTGTCAATTTACCTATAAGTGAAATATATAGTAAAATAAACCCTGATGAAATTTTGGAGTTTTCCTTTAGACCCGCTAAATTTAGATTATTTTATGATGAGCAAAATGTTAGAAATATCTCAATTTTATGGTCACAAGCTGCTGCTTTAATTGGTTCAAAATGATAAGAATTAATTAATTATATTTTTATTATTGCCTATTTAATTTATTATTTTTATAAATATTATTATTATTAGCAGAAATTATTTTATTAAATTAGTAATATTTCAATTTTATGTTTTTAACTACATAATTGCAATATTATAACTTATTTAATTAAATAAATCATACTTAAACCAACATTATGCATCTTAATTTGAATTTGAAAAATTGTCCTTGGTTGCTAAATTTTAAATATGTATATTTTTGGTGCAGAAGATCAGAGGGTTTAAATAGGTAATACTCTAGCATGTTGCAGGTATGACTTCTAGTATAGAATCTTTAGACAGACTATTTAAATAGGCAACCAAAGTTGCACATGTGCTTAATGTTGTTAGTCGAAATACTTAATTTAGTCAACTATTTAGGCAATTAGTGTCTAAATATATTTCGACATGGCATTATTTTTTTTCGAAATGTCAAAAGTCTAAATTTGCCTAAATGTCTAAATAGTAGTTGACTAAATAAATACTATGTGACTAAATGTCTAAATAGTTGACTAAATATAAAACTATATGACTAAATGTCTAAATTAAATCAAACAATAAAACTATTATATATGTATATATGTATGTAGCATTAGTATCGTTGTTAATAATAAATGATTTTTACTGTTAATTCTTTTTAAAAGTTATTCAAAGTATAGTGCTAGAAGCCTATATTGTGTAGCTATAGAACAGTAATAAACTCAGATTTAGCTTCTATAGGATACAGTTAACAGATAACAGACAATAGATTTGGAATAATGATTCATACATATGTAATCTCTTACTTTCTTTTGTTTCACCTTGATTGCTAAAAAATGGTATCAATTTTACAATATCACTGACAATATAATAATCTTTAATCGAATTAGAATCGATTCACATTTCTGTATCATCGTTTTAATCGTTTTTACAAACGATTAAATATTTTTGAAATCGATTTTAAGATTTAGAATCGATTCTAAATATATAATCGTTTTATATTAAACATTTAGATGTTTAAATTTTCATAAATTTTCTCTTGATTTAGAGACATGTGTAAAAAAAAAAATATAAAGCTGTGTTTATTATTAAAAACAATGGGCTTAGGGTTTAAAAAACATAATGCGCCCTATAATTTTTAATAAGTAACAACGATGTGACTTCAGATAGCTATAGAGGCTTTGAAAAATAACAAGTTGAAATATATAAACCATGTAGCAATAAATTAATAGAAGAAAGCTAAATAATAAAAAACGCAGTTATTTATATTTTTTATACATTTATCTTAAATAGAGAGAATATTAAAATGTAGTTAATTTAAAAATTATTAAAAATTTTACTTTTAAAATTGTAAATAATTTGATTTAGAGTGGAGTTTTTTTTTGGCATTTGCATTTTTCTCTACAATTTTTTATATTTTTTAATTATTGCTTATATTTATTACTTTTTATACATTAAATAAAACTTAAATTATATTATTTAAAAATATATAATCAGGTAACCTATGGTATTTAACAATACAAAACAGATTAAAACTTAGTCTGGCAAATCGGAACAAAAAATAACAATATATTTAAGATTCGATCATCGATTCTAAAACGATTTTGGAGATTCGATTATCGATTCTAATTTTTAAAATCGATTCACAGCCCTAGTCTAACGCTCAATCATGTCAATATTTATAATATCAAAAATGTGACTTTAAATTTGATGTCTGTCAAACGTGTGTAATAGTTACGTAGGGATTCATCACACTGTTTTAATTCGTGTTGTGTCAAAAATGAAGTTAGTATAACATGATATGCTCCGGATTAGTGTTGGCAGGCGAAACTATTTTTGGCAAATGGTGAAGACGAAACCAGGCGAAACTCTGGAGAAGGGGGTCGTTTAAAGCGTTGTGCAATCATGTGATATAAGGCCAATCAAGTTTGTTTTGATCGACACGGATCAGCCCGACGAAGAAAAAAAGAGGAAAAAAAGCGAGAAAACGAAGAATACATGAAAACCAATGCCTAAACCTATATTGATGCACTAATAAAAAATGTCGGGAAGGTGATTTTACCTAAAAACATACCCTAACCCTAAACCCGAACTACCCTTACCCTAACTTTAACTAAATAGCCAAAAACATATGATGCACAACGCTTTAAACGTTCCCCTGGAGAAGTCAAAATTTAGTGAAGATCAAATCTAAGACTTTAGAATGACTAAGCCATGCTAGTAACTCAAAATATTTTGCATGTGGCTTATTAAAAATGCACAAAGCAATAAACAAAGCGATAGCATTCAAGTACTATTAAAGAAAACTAGATTTCCGGCTTTTTGAACTTCAAGTAAATAAATTCACCTTGAAAATTCAAAATCTAAAATCTGAGACAATTTGATTGGCTAATTTTGTCGATCATGATCGCATGAATTTTTCTAAAATTTTTTAAGGTTACCAGCAAAAGAATGGTATTATATTAATAAAATTTTGAGATATTCGCATCTTTTCTTTTTTTTCTATTATTTTTTGATAATTGCTCAAACTTTATTAAGATAACCATCTTTTCGCTTCTAATTAAAAATGTTCAACACATATAGACGCATAAAATTATTTTATGCAAATGTTGTGGGGTGCCGCTGGCACCTTTTTAAGGTTGATTTTGATCAAATTATTGTGGTTCGTTCATTTATTCATTTCTAATTATTTTTCGTTTCTAGTCAAAGAAGAAAATTTTGGTTTTAAAAAATTAAACTAAATTTCGATCCTATTCTTTGGCAAGATCCATTTTCGTTCAAACGAAAGCATTATTTATTTCTAATTATTTTTCGTCTCTTGTCGAAGAAGAAAATTATATAAATAAATATAAACATATAAAATTTTTTATTTTGATTTCGTTTATCGTATTTCTTCATGCATTCTCGACAAATATTAATAATATCTTGGTCGATTGGAATTCTAACCTGAGATTCATTTTTAAGCCAGTCGATAAATTCATAAACATATTTAACTTTTTTAATAGTGGCACCTGTTCAAGTAATATATTTGTTATAAAAGTCTAGTTTATATTCGATTCCTTTTTTACATTTCTTGTTAAGGTTTATTGGTTGACATGAACAGTTTTTTACATAATTTTCGTACAAACTAAACACATCAACATGTTGGGCAAGCATTATTTAAAATCGTTGGCATTATTGTTGTGACATCGTAAAATGATCATTATTAAACAAAAATAGCTTTTATTACTGCAATTATTTTATTATACCGTTCATACGAAAACAATAACTTATCGACTTCGGCAGAATAGATCCAGCAAATTTTTTAGGGTAGCCCAGAAATTATGAAAACAGCTTTTTATTATACCGAAAATTCGGCCGAAGAATTATTCGGCAAATTTTTTAAGATGTCCCAGAATTTATGAAAACAGCTGTAATTGTCGGTAAAACGAGTGTCGTTGACTTGATTGTCGGTGAAATGAACGTATCCAGAATATGTTGCTCACAAAAAGTAGCAAGGCGTGTGGAAAGCTATGTGAAGTAGAAAAAGCCATGGTGGTATAAAGAATATTATGAAAACTACTCAAAAAAATTTAATGTGTAAATTATATATCGTATCAAGGATGCAGATTAAAAATTAAACGTTATAATCGCCAGAAATGTATTTACTGATAAAAAATACGAATTATATACCAATTTTTGCTAATCTTTTAAAATGAGTGTCAGGCAAATCCTTTATAAACTTAATTCTTTTGCCATATATTTTCGAAAGAATGAAGATTTAAAACGACAGAAAGTGAAAGCTCTGTCAGGTGAAAACCTGCCTGTAAACTTGCAAATTTAAATTTTTACCATGTCATTCCTAACCCTGTACTATCAAAGTTTTAGAAACAAAAGAACAAGTAATATTATATGTCAGAATATATAAAATTAAAATTTTCAGGAATTGAATCCAGTATGGTAAAAAAAGATGAATTCTGATTTTAGTAAAGTTTTTAAAATTTTATTGTTAGAGATTATTAAAGCCAAATGCAAAACTTTATTCAGTTGAAGCCTGTAGTTAGAAGTAAATTAATATGAATAAAAGACTTGGGAGCAGTCTTTAGAATTTAGGCCGTTCAAAGTTGATTAGTTGATTAACGTTCATATGTAAGAGGGAGGAAAACATACAATACTTATAATCAGTGTTGTCACGTTATTGTTCCCAATATAAAAATTACGACGCAGTTGATTATTTGTTCTGTTGACAATACGGATATTGAACACCCTAACTTTACATTTGTACATACGTATATTGTGAAAGGCAAAATCGACTCCTCACTGCATACTGCTGGTATTCAAGTAACAAGAATAATTAGAACCTAGAATTCCGTTATATGTATGAAATAATTATATAAAGGGAGTTTCTCCCAATAATAAAGGATAACTAAGTTGAGTCTGAACCCTCGAAATTCGAGAAGTGTTAACTCTAGTAATTCCCCGATAAGCACTTTTGAGTTAGTAGTTAGTAGTATTATAAACCAATAGTTATCGTAGCCTTAATTTAGAAATTCGTGACATAATCCAGAGTTCTAATCTATCCACTCTAATAACTCAGACACACCTCTTTCGGTGCCTGACACTATTAGGATTTAGATTAGTGAAAGTATAGTATTTTGTAGTATCAATAGTTTAGTATTGTTTGTGGGTAGTTAATGTTAGCTAGACCTCTATATTACGATAGTTTCTGATACCAGAGCAGTCTGCAATGCGTTCAGAGAGATGTGATCTGTTGATCTGCAATACTTATTTTTTGTTTTAATTTCAGTTTAAAAATCTGAACAAATTGTTAAATCTTGTTGTTTTTGGCTATTTAAATTAGAATCAATATAAGGAATTGGTTTGTTTCAAAGTATCTAAATATGATTTTTCAATAAGTTTAAGTATTATTGGTTTGTATTCGTTTCTTTTAGCTCTGTAACTATTTGTTCATCTTGCCATTTTCCAAATCTTCATTGCAATCAAGTTCACTTGATTTTTCATTAATGTGCGATCGCAAACCCTTAAGTATTGAATTATCTGAGTTAAAACATCTAATTTATAATAATAAAATTCAGATTTAGCGTACAATGTTACCTAAATGATTATGCTGAAGAATAAATATCTATGTCATAGTATGTTATTTCTGTTTAGAACTTCTGGATTAATGAAGTAACCCCATAAACTTCATCATCTTTTTGTTTCAGTTATTGGATCGAAAGACACATGTCCGCAAGATTCACGCTACGCATATTGTTTTGCAATATGTTACCGCTGTGCAGATCTTGATGAATAATTCCTTTGGAATGAATTGCCTTAAGGTCTAAATAACAAGTCTAGCTTATTTTCCATTTAATTTCTGATATAGATTCGAAGATTCCGACGCAAAAAAAAAAACCATGGTTGCGTATTTTAATATGAGGATAGTTTCCGTTTTCGCTTTTTGATATACTGTACCATAACATTTTATAAATGAAGGATTTTCAGCTCCAATTACATAATATATTTTTATCCTTAGAAAACCTTATTTTTTAATATGAAAAAAATACAAAATAAGATATTTTGGATTATCAATTTTTTCAAATTAGCGTGCCCCCGGGTTTTCATACATCACACACCACGTATTATTTTAAATTGATTAAAATACCAAATTTTCTAATAGTAAATATAATTTTTTCAAACATTGAGCGAAGATTTCTCAATGTCAGTATAGTTTCGATGTTTAAAATTATTTTCGAAAGTTCAATTATAATATTATAACTAGAGCTGCAGTTCAAAGGTAGTACGTCATTTTACGTCACTTACGTCATATAAAATTTAGGTAGTGACGTCACATACATCATGCTATATGTTGATTAATATTCTAATGTCTGCAGCTTTAATTATAACCAATATCAATAAGGTCATTTTTAAGTCAAAGACCACATATGATAAAAAACTTTTTGAGTGTTTGTTAATTTATTAGTTACATTACTAAAAAGACGTGTGTTATCATTATTTGAATACGTAGATGATTGACTAAGTCCAAAATAACGGTACTATCGACATTAAGATCTCAAGTATTAAATCTATCTTGTAATACCTGTACATAGATTTATTAAAAACTGTTGATTTCATATAAGCATTCCTGTGCCAGTTACGACAACATATAATACAATGAAATTGTAAGAAATTAATATATTTTAGGTTGAACCTTTATTTTAATTAATTTATTTATTTTTTTTGCGGGTGGTTGAAGAATGAATAACAGTATACATAAAGTTTGATTAAGTGCTAAAAGATGAGCTGTAATTAAACATTTGTATCAAGGGCCGAATTTTTTTAAAAACCTTCTAGCATTGAAATAAAATTAGTCATTTTTTTTTTGCATAGGTTAGAAATATGTTGAGAATTCATTGTTTATTATGCTTTGATAAAAAAAAAAAAATTGTAAAAGTAACGCCTGAGAGACCTTTATCAAAAGTATATTCTTGAAGAAAAAAAATAGGTTGCAATCACTCTGATTTGTATCGAAATGATAGAATGATAACTCACTTGGTTAATTCAATTTCCGACTAATTATAAATTTGCCTCTGATATATTGAGTGGGTGTTTGATATAAACTTAAGTTATGAGACCTAAATTCTGAATTATAAATAATAAAAAATAAAGTTCTTAAAATTATATTAAAACAAAGAAATGGATTTAAAAAATACACAATAACAAAAAAAATAATAAATAAAACTAAATGTTAAGGCATAGTATATGGTAGAATTTTGCAAGAAATTTTTTATTAGAAGCCAAAAGTTGATTTCATAGACTAAATTTAAAAAAAAAACTGAAGCAAACAAAAATTTTGAAATATTAATGTTACATATGTTACACTAAAGATCTTCGAGCATAGATAGTGAAATTGAAACGATACACCACACCAGTTTTCACCAATCACCGGAGAAACTAGTGAGCTAGTGAAACAGTAATACTTGTAAAAACTGATGATGACGATATACTGGTAAAACTAGTGAAACTACATCTTTCTCTACACAGAATCTCTAAATACCAAAATCTAGTTATAAACAAACCATTTAATAATCGTTTGTTATAACCAGAGTTTGGTATATAGAGTAAAATGAATTTATTTAGTTGCATTACCAGTGTCACCAGTTTAACCAGTTTCACCAAATCACAAATTTTGCACTGTAGTTTCACCAGTTTCATCACTGAAACTAATTAGTTTCACCAGTGCGATTTATAAAAACCGTTAAAAATAAACTATAAATAAATAATATGAAATTTAAAAATAAACTATAAATAAATAATATGAAATTTAAAAATAAACTATAAATAAATAATATGAAATTTAAAAATAAACTATAAATAAATAATATCTGATATGAAATGAAAAATAAATAAGCTATAAATAAATAACACTAAATATTTAAAAATAAACTATAAATAAATAACACTAAATATTTAAAAATAAACTATAAATAAATAACACTAAATATTTAAAAATAAACTATAAAAAAATAACACTAAATATTTAAAAATAAACTATAAATAAATAACGTAGAGCATTTAAAAACAAAAAAAATAATATCATTTGAATAATAAATGCTAAAAAGTATAACAAAGAACTTCAACAAATAACACTAATACAAATCAAAGTAACAAGAATAGATAGTATAGGCAACCATATTAATAAAATATCAATTGATTTTAGTGTAAGACTACATGTACTAAAAAAGATCCATAATTACGAATACCTATATAGCAGCTTATTTGGACTACAACCTGATACTATGTAAAATATATAATATACCACTATATTATTTTAGAAATTTAAAGAGTGACAACTCAAATTTGCGTATATGGACAATATGATAATTTTTTATTTGTCATACTCGATCTTTCATGAATACCAAAAATGTGTACTAGATTTAGATCTCATGATTACGAATCAAATTCTAGATGTAACGTAACACGATCAGGAAAATTAAAACAAACGTTCGTTCTGAAAAATCGCTCATAACTCAAAAATCAGCATAAGAAACCACCTTTTGTACTCTAACAAAACGTTTTCGTTGGACAATTTTACTAATTGTGAAGACCTGAAATGTGAACCAGAGGAAAATCCCTAACCCTGACCCTACACTATCGAATATTACCAAATTTGGACACACTTTTTTGTACAATTAGAAAATTCTTAATACTTCCATATAAGTCTATCTAGTTTATGGGCATCGTTGTTTCTGATTTGGTAAACAACTACCTTATAAATAGAGATGGGCAAAATGCAAAATTTTTTCATTTTAGCATGCACATGCGTACATGCATGCATGCA
Source organism: Gigaspora rosea (assembly GCA_003550325.1). NCBI lineage: Eukaryota > Fungi > Glomeromycota > Glomeromycetes > Diversisporales > Gigasporaceae > Gigaspora > Gigaspora rosea. The sequence continues at coordinate 729,206 of QKWP01000001.1, read as the reverse complement.
TGTTTTGACCAAAGTTATGATTTAATTTCTTAATGCTGGCCAGAATTAACTGCATGCATGCATGCAGTCATGCGCATGGTGCCCATCTCTGCTCATGAGGCTGTATTGATCTATAAATCTATTCTAGAGATTCTAGAGATTATAAAGTATTCTTTTACTATACTGTATTGTAAATTGATTTCCATATTTGATAATATCTGAAACTCCCTAGCCTAACCTTAACGAATTTTAAAAATTGCCTGCGCCATAATGGTATGCATCTTTCATTGAGTATTAAACAGATCACTATTATCGGACTTGAAAAGCAAAATTTATCCATTTTAACAATGAAAGTTATGAGAGTAAACAAAAACAAAAAATTTTAAATTTATTATTCGTTCAATGTGAAAAAGGTTCTGATCTCCGCTGAAATAATTCTAGAAATGTCACAAAATCACAATAAATAAGTCCTAAAAATGCGACGTCGATATTTTTTAATGCGTTAAAACACTAGAAATTAATTATTAAATATGAATGTCTACATTGTGTTTTTCGTAATTTTATTCGTCTCGACCGCGAATGTTCAATCTTATGTAATTTCACGACAGACATCTGTTTCTGATGGATGCGCAAGAATTTATAATGAATTTATTACAGCGCAAAAAACTAATTTTAGTTATGCTGATGCCAAAGATTGCTATGAAAGTTTTCCGTTTGATAAAGATGTTGCTTCTAAGGTATTTAAATTTGTATATGTGCATAAAATAGGTTTGTAACATGCATAAAAGTTATATGTAATGTATTTTGATCGATCATATTGTATATATTAAAATCGCAGACAATTGATACTTTAACTGGCCTTATCGGTGGATTTTATTCATTTTTGGATAAAGCAAAAGAGCCTCCACAACCTGGATTTGACTTTAGATCAATGGATTTAATAGCTGAATTAGAACTTTTTCGGAATAAATCTTATACAACTTTACATGACTTTACAGTAACTCTTTTAATTTATTTTATAACTACACTGTATTACTTTTTAATTATTATTTAATTTTTATATTAATAATCTTATGGTAATAGATCGATGTTCAACATCTTATTAATGATTTAAAAGAACCGCATACAAAGTTTGGTTCAGATTGCTTCATGACATTTATATTTTATATGAACATTACATTTTATTCTGTTGTTGATAATGGGGTGCAGGTAAATCGTGTTTATCATTTATCTAAATCTTACTTAGTAATACCTTCTTAACTCTTAAATTGTCTTAGTAATGCCTTTTTAACTCTGTTTTTAGAAAATTAAAGTTTTGATGATACTATTGACCGATCTAATAATGATTGTGAAGTAACTCATATTGATGGTCAACAAGCATTCAATGTAATTTCTGATTATGCCAAAAATTCAGTTGTTGCATCAAGAGATCCTAGTGTACGATTCAATAGTGCTCTTAATTTTGCCTTTGACTTTGGATATGCTATACGAACTGAATTACCAGCGAAGTCAGATATCACTTACACGCTTAAATGCAATAATACTAATGAATTTAATGTTAAAAGAAATTGGACTGCCTTTGCTAGTAGTACAATTTTAAATAAGTTTAATGATTCGAAATCCTATTTTGATAATATTTGTAATCCTACAAAAGGAAGCAAGCAACCTGCATCTTCTAGTTTAGGACTTCGGAAGATTGCAAAAACATTCAATGTCGTTAATGGAATATTAGCAGAGCGAGATCAAAGTGTAGCGATAATAAGGACTGTCAATGAATTTGTGGAATTTTTTAAAGTGCAAGATTTTGGTGTTGTTAAAATTATTTCTGAAGATCCTGATGGACTAAGTTATGCCATGGTTGCGAATGTAACTCAAGGTTTTAAAGATTTAGCAAATACAGGTGTTAAAAAGGTAAATAATTTTCTTATACAGTATAAAATTTGTGTTTGATTCTTTTATATATATACGTACAAAATATCATTTTATATATTATTATTCATTTATATTTATTTTTATTTATTTATTTATTAAAGATTGTTCTTGACTTGTCTAACAACAATGGTGGAAAAGTTACTGTTGCCTTATTTTTTAATTTGCTCTTATTCCCTAATTCTTATCCTACTTTTGACTATGATATCCGAATTTCTGAACAAATGAAACTTGCAATTACTGAACAAATTAAACTTGCAACTCTAAATAATATTTTCGATATGAGTGGTCAGGTTAATTCAAAAACTCATGCTAATTTTACAAGTACTGATGACTTCATTGGTAATAATTTTTATGCACGTGGCGGTGTTATGGGGAATTATTCCAATAAATTTGTTTCAAGTGATTCTAGTCTGAATGCGATTATTCAACTTATTCAAAATTTAACTACTCCACTTCCTTGGAACCTGAAGATTACATTATTTTAACTAATGGTTTATGTGGATCAGCATGTGCTATTATCGCTGAACATGCTGTTGAATATAATAATGTGACAACTGTTGCTGTTGGTGGGATTGCATCCAATCCTTTATTATCTTATGCTTCATTTCCTGGTGGAGCTGTTTTTAACTCAACCCAAATATTTAATTCTTTAGAAAAATTGGGTTTACTAAATAATACTTTAATGCCAAACCCCTTTCCTTTGACTGGAACATATGTCAGATTACCTATAACTGAAATGTATAGCAAAATAAATCCTGATGAAATATTGGAATTTTCCTTTAGACAAGCTAAATTTAGATTATTTTATGATGAGAAAAATGTTAAAAATAACTCAATTTTATGGTCACAAGCTGCTGCTTTAATTGGTTCGAAATGATAAAAATTAATTAATTATATTTTTATTATTGCCTTTTAATTTATTATTTTTATAAACATTATTATTATTAACAAAAATTACTTTATTGAATTAGTAATTTTTTTTCAATTCTTATGTTTTTAACTACATAATTGCAATATTATAACTTACTAGTTTTGTAAACGTGCTTTGCCACGTGTATAGGGTAAAATCACTAAAAAATTTTATATAACAGTAAGATTATTAAAATATATATATACATATATATATATAATGTGACTGACTAATTATGTAAAATGAATAATCAACTTTACATGGGCTAATCATAGATGCGAATATTATCCTATTAATTTACAGTAAATTAAAAAAAATTAAAAAAATCCGACCTGACTAACCGAAATTTTCAGATTTCATGTAATATGAAAAATTAACTTTGTGTGGCTCATATGGGCGGATCTGCAGATCACCCCAAAATTTTTGACGCACCTAAATTTGACTCATATTGGTGGATCTGCAGAGGCCAATGCATCGGCTATAGTATTGCACAGTGTGGTCGGATTTTGTGTTGCCGGGAATTACTAAATTAGGGGTAATTTCGAATAATTCTTTTGGAAGAATTCCCAGGTTTGTTTACCGTTGGTTGTACCGTTTATCTGAGTTTGATCTTTAGATAGGCGGAGTTTGAGGTACGTTAGTTTATTTGTGGAACTTTTGTGAATTTCAAATTCAAATATTGTATTCCGGAATTTATGTAATATTGTATTTTCTTGGGATAATTCCGCTATTGTTGGATTTTCTCCGAATTTTTGGGCTAATATTTTTCTTTCCGCTTTGTTAAATATAGATAAGTATTTGAATCCTTTGTATGATTTTTCTATTGTTTGAATTTTATGTTCGATTCTTCTAAGAGGTCTAATCGATTTCTGAATCTTTTTCTTATATTTGATTAAAGTCTGGATTTCATATGATGATAACTTTCCAAAGTTTAGTGCCAATACCGGAAATTGTTCGTCCATGATTTCAGGTATTTCTTCTTCTGGTATTTCTAAATCTATATCGTTTAGAAAGTTGAAGGTTTCTTGAGTTCGTTGTGGTTGTTTTTCCATTTTCATTTTTATTTTTATTTCTCCTAATTTTTGTATATTTATGGGTAATTCTAGTACGTCTTGTTCGTAGGTTTTTATTTTTCCGTCTATTAGTTCTATATTTTCTCAAAGTACGGGTACTAATTCATTTCAGTGTTTTAATAAGTCTTTTATTTTGTAGAGGTTCCATGGTCCTAAAGTATGTGGTTCTATGTGTTTTGGTGGTTCTTCTAATTGGTGTAGGTAGATTGCTAGGGTTACTATATATTTCGCTTCTTTTTGTAGGCAAGGTTCTGCTCTCCATTCTTTAGTTGAGTAGCATGTTTCTTCAAATATTTTTAATAATTTCTCGTTTCTTAGAACAATTTCTGCTTCTTCAAAGCATTCTCTTATTACACATACATCTATATTTTCATTCTTTTTATGGACTGCTTTTCCTCCGGGTCCGTTTAATTTTAAATAAAAGTCTTTATTTGGATTTATTCTTTGAGCTAGTAATATACATGTTTTATTTTCTATTTCTGCGAATAGTATTAATTGGGTCATTTTTCGTTCTGGGAGGAATGATATTATTTTATATTCATTGTAAGGGTTGTTCCAGTATTGAAATAGGTTCTCGTTCCCAATATCGTTCATGGTATTTTTCAAGTTCTTCGTATGTTTCTACTATTGTATAATGATTTGCTATCCAAATTCCTACTTGTTTTTCGTATAATTCTTCAAGGAATTTTATATAGGAATTTTGTAAGCGCTCTTGTTTTTCTTTTTCCGGTTGCACTTGATAGTATGGGCTATAGGTTTGTTCTTGGTATTCTATTGTCAGATTGATTCTTCTAATTGTATACTATTTTCCAGTATTCTTCGTTTTCGTAACAATTATGTATATTGAGTGTTTCGTTATTTTTAGATTCGTATTGTAGTGCTAGTTCAAATAATTCTACTTTTAGATCTGATTTTAGTTTCTCTAAATTTTTATATAAAACCTCTATGGGTTCTTTTCTCTTGTTCTTTTTGATATATTTAGTTTCTCCTAAATCTTCTGGTTTTACAAGGAATAAATGATATTGTTCAAATAAATATTCTGGTCTAATATATTTTAGTTTTAGTTTTATCCTTCTTGTTATTGCTAAATGGCTAAAGTATTGTGATCTATAATTACTGGTTGATTCAGATTGAGAGCTGTAACTCATTTGTATTTTTATATGGGTTTGTTTTTATCCAATAAACTAATAATAAAGGTGTTGATATTATTATTATGACTAATAATATAAATGCTATTAATGTTGAAATATCGTATTGCGAAATATCTAAATCTAAAGATTGCATTAAAATGCTTTTTCAATAGTGCTTTCTATTCTTTGATGGAATTGGTCTCCTTTAATGCTTAGGATAATATTTTCTATTATATCTGCATATAAATTATTTGCAGCAACTATTCCTATCTCGTGTTCTAAATAGGGTTGATAAACCTGTTCTTGTAGTTTAAAGATACTTCTCGCTATTGTTAATTTGTTCCAGGTGCGATTATCTGAGTAGCAATTATAGATATTTAATTCTCCTACTGTATCGTAAGTTTCTTTTCTTTTAATAAGATATTGTCCTATATTGTTAATTATTATAGAGTGTAAATAGTCAAGCTTTTTGTATAATTCTTCGTGTTCTAGATATTCTGGTTCTATTTCTTTTATGTCTGATGCAATTGTGCAATATCCGTATTCTTCTATTTTTCTTCCGGTTCTTTTAAAATATTCTTCTTTCAATTCTTTTATTATTATTTCTTCTTTAATATTCATTTAAAGTGAATTAGATCTTGTTCTTTTGGGTTTTTCAATTGGTTTGTTATCTTCCAATAATATTCTATTGATTATCTTGTCAGTGGCCTGTTCAAGTCTTTCTTTTTCTTTTCTTAACTCCTTAACTTTCTTTGTTTTGTCTATGAATTCTTGGCTAAGTTTATTTATTTCCGAATATGCTGATTTGTAACTTTCTTCCTCTTCGAAGTATATTTTATTTCTTGCTCCTTCAGAGTATAATATATTATCAATAGCTTTTAGGTGATGTAATATTAAATGGTGGAATCTGAATTGTAATATTGTGAACTAGCTGTTATAATCTCCGTAATAGAATTCTGTTTCTCCTGTTTCCGAATTGTCTTCAAATATTTTACAATATTCCGGTAATTCTGCTAATAATCTTTTCTTTATTCCTTCGATTTGTGCTTGTGTATTGTCTAGGAAATTATTGTAAATATTTCTTTGTTTTTCTTGTTCCTTTACAAGTGCTCTTCCTGTTAATTCTGGAAATAGGGTTTGTGTTCGTGTTAAGATATGTGCCGGTATCTTATTAGGACTTTGTTTATCGTATTCTAGTACGTGAGGGTTAAATTCTCTTGCTATGCTTTTAGCTCCTTCAAGTGTTAAGAGGATTGCTCCTAATCTTGAATTATTTGTTGGGTTTATTTGATTAATAAGGTCATTAATTGTTTCCCAAATATCGTCAGTTATTTGTATAAGTTCTTTTGATTCTAAAATGTCTTTATCCCGTGGGTATCTTTTTGTTTTCTTTCTTCTTGTTGGTGTTGAAATTGGTTGCCAATTGAATCTGAATCTTCTTAGTTCTTCTAGTTTTTTATTTTGTTCTTCTTTCATTAAATTGTGTTGCTAATTTAATAGTATAAGCTTCGATAATTCCTTCTTTAATTAATTTAATTATATAGCAGAGTGCTATTAACAGTACAGTATGCTCTAATAATACTATAAGATATATTGTTGTTCGATCGTAAGTGAGTACCGAAAATGTAAGGTGGTTCATCCACAGTATGGTGATATTGGTTAGGGGTATTGCTTCTATAAGTTGGTCCACTTTGTATTATTGATATATAAAAGGGTTTCGATTATTTTGTCAACTATTTCTCCTTCTATATTTTGGATAGAAATTTCTTTTATTCTTTCTTCAAGTATTTATTGATTTACTGATATTGATATAAGAGCTGTTTTATAATATTCTTTTAGTCTTGGTGTCTCAAGTATTGTTAGTTCTTTTACTATCTCTGATTTATAATTCTCGAGTAATAGTATTATTTTCTTTATATAATAGGTTCTTGTTTTTCTATCGGGCATTAAAGATATCAGTTGGTAACCCCAATCTTTTATTGCTGATTTGGTCGTAAGCGTAATATACAGTGTATTGTCCAAATGCTGTTTGAAGTAATATTCCTATTGCTTCAGTGATTATAGGTGTTCCAATGATTTCTAAGTTGTTAGTTTTTGGTTTCTTCTAGTAGTTGAGGTTTCTAATACTAGTTGAGTATGGTGTTGTAACAGATAATCTTGGGTTGTCTGAGTTAATCCTGTATTCGGAAATATTATTTGTGTGGCTTGGTCATTTTCTTGGATATTTCGTGCTCCTTCTAATGCTAATAATGCTCTATTTAAATATGCTTTTTCTGTTTCTGATAATTGTGATTCTTGAGTTCTTCTCGCGGGTTGTCGTGACATTCAATATCTAGTTCTTCTGTATTCCCTTTTAGTTTTCCTAAATTTCTTATTCAATTTTTATTAGTTTGTAGTTATATTTATTTTCCTTCTCGTAGGTTCCTTTAAGTAATTGGTCGATTGTTGGTCTGATATATTCGTGAGAGCGTAGTAAGCCTGTGTTTTTCAGATAAAACCAATACTCTGTTAAGTTGCTTTCTTTAATATAAAATTCTACAAGTTTTCTAATTTGTGAAAGGTATTTTCTTTGTATTATTACTTCTGGCTTGTTGCCGTTTATTGTTTTGTAAATTACTGTTGTTCTTTTAAATAGAAATGTATATTCATTATTTTTATAAGCTTCTTCTAGTGTGAGTTGTCCTTGTAAGGTCTGGATTTGGATTTTTATTTGGTCAAGGAGTCCTTGCAGTTTTATGTTTAGTTCTTCCTTTGATAGAATTTGTTCGACTACGTTATTTTCTTGGTTGGAGTCTTGGAGATCAATATAGTCTTTTGTAATATTTTTTAGGAATTTCTTTTGTTCGCGTATTTCTGGGTTCATTCAATTATATCTATATTCTTCTGATAGTAATTGTACTACTGTTGGTATTTTGTCAAAATAATATTGGGAGTCTGTATAACTATATGGTCTGAATTCAAAGAGATTTGCTATTGGTACTTGTTTCCTGATTATAAAGCTGATTGAGGATCTATATGATTTCTGGATATATTGTCTTTCGTATTCTCCTACTGGTTCTTTTTTCTGGAGAATATTAATATGTCTAAAAAGTTGTTCCGATTCTAGGAAATAGAAATAATATTTTCTATTCTTGAAGCAATTGTATATTGTGAATTCTTCGTTGTTTTCAAGGTAGTTTTGGACAGCTATCCTTGTTATTTCTTCCTGTATAGCTTCGTAGAGTAATTTTATTCTTCTTAGAAGTCTTTTGGTTGTGTATAAGTTCTTTGATGTAATGAGTATTTCACTTATTTCAGTTCTTCTGAATATATCCTTCCCTTTGACTTTATATGATTCTTTAGAATTTAATTCTTCACACAGGTAGATATATTCTTGGGTGAGTTCTTCAATATACTTTCTTTCTTCAGGTATCTCGGGGTTCATATACTAGTGGTTTAGTATATGGTTAAGGGTATGGTCCTTTTTCTTTGGTTGAGGTCCTCGTGATTTATAGAATTTAGTGTTTTGACAGGTGATTCCTTTCCACTTGTAGCGGTTACAAGTATTTTCTTGTTTAGAATAGTTGCAGCGTATATGTTCGTTTCTACAATTGTCACAAGATTTGGTATTTCTTTTGTTATTTCTTGGAGTGTTTTTGTTTTTCATATGTATGCTTTAAGCATGTAAGTTTATGGTTTAGTTCTTAGTCCTTTTATAATTTTTCTGTTCAATATAATTCAATAAGTTCATAGTTCTTTATTGTTCTAGTTCATTTAGTTCATTGGTAAATAATATTAATAATACAATGTAAATATTTATGTTTTAAATAATTGCTAAATATGGATATATTAGATATTTAATATTTGTAAATGTTTTTTATCAATTGTTCAGAATCTATTGTTGTATTTGGTCTTGTGGCTTCTGAATTGTTTTGCACGTTTCATCTCATCAGTTTCATCTTCTGATAGATCTTCAAGGTTAAAATGTTCTTGAGTGTCTTTCAATTTCCTTTTTAATTTTTGGTTTTCATTTTGGAGTTCTAGGGTTGATTGTTCCAAAATTGTAATCCTTCTGGCAAGGGCCTTGTTTTCTTGTATAAGTTTGAATTGTTGTTCTGCCATCAGTCCGAATATAGCGTATAGTTCTTCAATCTTTCGATTAGTATTGTATTCTGGTGAGGTTGGTCTTGATCGTGGGATTTCTTCGATTTCTTCTTCAAAATCCATTTGATCTTGTTCTTCAGTTTGCTTTCTGTATGATTCATTATCTTTTCGGGCTTCATTACACATTTCTTCTAGGTTTTCTTGTCTTGATTTTTCAATGGATCTTTCCTTAGATTCTTCTTCTATGAGGAGGTTAATAGCTTTTGCATTGACTTCTTTTTGGCAGTCTTCACAATATCCTATGGCATTCTTTTCTTTGGGCATTAAACATTCTTTACAAAGGGATATATTTCCTTGTTCTTTTAGAACTTCTTTAGCGTTTTTCATTTCTTCTCGAATTTCTGTGTTTGACATGGGTCTGGTTCTGACATCTTGATTCATGGATAAGAATCTTGCTTCGTGTAATTCAGGATCTTCATCTTCATCTATTAATTCTTCATATTCTTCTGTTGTTAGTTCTTCATTATAATAGTCCTGTTCATATATTCTGGTAAAGTAATTAATTCTAATAGGTCTGATGTCTTCATCAATTTCAGAGTCATTGAATGTATCATTATTGTACTCTTCATTCAATAATTTGAAATCTATATCTTCATGATGCCACTTATTCATATTATCTTTGTGGTGTATCATATATTTGATAATTCTTTTAATTTGCGATTCATTAATATGATATGATATATTTGTATTATCCGAGTATAGTTTCTGATTCCATTATCAAGTTGTTGGTTTGTTAATCTTTCTACAGCCAGATTCATGTTGTTAAAGATCATTTGAGCGAATTTATGTTCTTTGTTGCAGAAATGCATTCCATCATGGCTTTCCATTTTTCTGGTAATATTAGGTTTTTCACAGATACGCAAATAGTTTTCTTGCCTTGTCCTAATCCTGTAAAGTATTTTTTACTTCTAGGGTCCTTAAAATCTAATGCTTCATGCATTTCAGAATATCATCCTTTACAATAGAGAGTTTCTTCAATGTAGATTACTTGTAATGAATACGGGTCCGTGAATAATCCTTTGATATAATAAAGATCTTCTTTAGCAGTTGGTCTGTTGCATTCTTTTCTACAACAGTGATGTTTATCAGTTGTTCATTGTATGTGGTCCAGTTAGTATGTTCTTCTCTTCTTTGGATAATTTTTTCAGGATTGCATTTGCAAAAGAGGTTTGCATTTTCTTTCAAGAGTCTAGAGGTCCTACATTGATAGTTTTCATGTCCAGTAGTTTTGCAGTAAGTACAATATTTAGAAGTGTTTGACGCGGTCGCGTTGGTACTACTTTTATTGGTATTGATCAGTTGATCATTTCTATTTCTTGCTTCAAGGCAGTCACATGCTTGATGTCCTTTTTCATGACATTTATAACATTTATTTTCTGGGCAATACCGATTAGTATGTCCAGGTTGTTTGCAGATATTGCAAGTATGTTTTCCTAAGTTCTTTTGTTTTTCTTTAATTTTATAAAAGGTTTCTTTTTCTTTTCCTTTGTTTGGTGGTCCACTATTGAGTCCTAACTCGTTTCTGATTTCTTGAGTCATTTTCTCTTTCTAGTCTTGGACGTGTTGAATCTTTTCAAGGGCTGATCCAATTATGTTATAAGTACATTGATGTCTTTTAGGATTTTTGACATAAAGGTCACACTTCTTGCAGTAATAATCTTCAGTTCCTTGAGGGTTCATTTTGATTCTAGGGTTCGATTTGTAGTTCCTATTATTTTAGGGTTTCTTTAGTTTTTCCTGTAAGTTCAAATTATCCTTTAAGTTGGTTCAGTGGAGTGTTCTTTTATAATTTCTGATTTTTCTTTTTGTTTATTATTGATTTGTAATAAAGGTTACTCGGTATCATATTCTTCAATAAGTTCAATGATATCTTCATATTTGTTTTGTAAACATTCAATATATGCGTTCCATAGGTGTTGTTTATTCTGTCTATGCCAAATTTGTTCAAGTAAATATTTTGGTATGTCATCTTTATTCCGATTCCTTTTGGTATCACATCTTTTAACACGCGCCATGTTGCTTCAATATTATTGGTGTGGTAGATTTTTAATTCATTTGAGGTTTCATTATAATCAATCATTGTTATTCCTAGGCTGTGATTTATTTGGTGGTGCCGTATCCCTAGGCGTGAGTAAATCTGATCATAACTTTTAAACATGTCTGAGTAGATTATCGATCCAGAGTGTACGTATTTCTGGATTAGGCCTAGTAGGGTATCAGCTGTTCGGTCCTTACAAATTTGTGTGAATATTTGTTTTTCTTTAGTTCTTTCAATTCCTCCAAATACTCATAGTTTTTCTGTTTTGTTTTGATGATTCTTGTAAAATAAGGATTTATCTATTTCTACAATGATATCTGGTCCTCCTATTTTTGTTTCACTAATTTTTATTTCTTGAGTGATAACAGTTCTAAAGATTTGTGTCCATCTTGTGATATTGGCAGGTGCGATGTTAGTGTAAATATTGAGTTGTTTGCACATTGCTTTACTTAGCCAAAAATAGCTTGATTCTATTATTTGGTTACATTTCAATTTAGCCTTTGAAAATATTGTTCCATTGAAGATTGATATTCTTTTCCGGCATTCTCTTTTTCCACAATTAAATGTTAATTCTTTTTCATCAGAATTCATATTTGGGTTGTTACGGTAAATACAAGTCATAGTCCTTGGTAGTACTGATAGATCTTGTAAGTATTCCAAGCATCTTGATTCGTTTTCAATTATTTCTTTCATTTGGTACAATGGTGGTATTGGCGTTATTAGGCTTGCCATTTTAGAGATCAAATAATACTTGTTTACTCCTAAATGTTTTAATTTTGAGTCCAGATGGTGGTTCTTTTATAGGTTCCATTTCTTTAATAATTCCTACTTTTGGTTTAATTGATTCTTGGTTCTCGATTGGTCCCATATGTCTGCTAAGCCAATCTGATACATTATTTGTTGATCCTTTAATATATTGTATTTCTTTGATGTTGTAATTTCTATCTATTTCTAACTTCCAAGATTCCATAGTCTGATTTCTTGGCATTTTTCCTGCTTTAGCAACTCCTGTATTATCTGTTCGTATAATGATTGGTTTTTTCCCAATGTAATGTCTCCAATTCTTTAAATAGAAGTATATCACGTAAAGTTCTTTTTGTGTGGATCCTCATAGTCTCTGGCTTTGTGTGAGGGAATGTAATCCAAATTCTATCACTTCTTCTTCTGATTTAGTTATTTCTTTGTCTTCTTTAGTTCCGTTTTCACGTGCTTTTTTAGTTTTATAATGCGCTAATTCGGGATTAATTTGTTTTAGTACTGTGCCTATTCTATTATCTGAGGCGTTTGTTTCTAAGATCAATTGATATCCTTTCTTTGGATAGGTTAAAGCTATTGCATTGTATACTTTGTCTTTGAGTTCTTCAAATGCTTTTTGACATTCATCAGTCCAAATAAACTTTTTATTCTTCTTTAATAGGTCATATATTGGTGCAGATATTATAGCAAAGTTTTTAATAAATCTTCTAAAGTAGTTCATGAATCCTGTAAATTTTCTAACTCCAGGAACATCTGTAGGCGGTTTAAGCTTCTTGACTTCTTTAATTTTGACTTGATTTGGTGATATTTTCCCATATGAAACCTTGTGGTTTAAAATCATTATTTCTTTTTTAATAAATTCACATTTTTTTTGTCTTGAGTGTCATTGCCCCCTTTTTTATGCGTTCAAACACCGTTTGAATATGTTTAATGTAGTCGTTAATAGTGTCTGATGCAATTGTTAGGTCATCCATGTATACATACACAAATGGATAGTCTCTAAACAATTCATACATATAATGCATCATGTATGCAGGTGCGGTTTTAATTCCCATAGGGCATTTATTAAACTCGTATTTACCTTTACCAGGAAAAAATACAGCAGTTTTATATTGATCAGTTTCTCTAAGAGGAAACTGATAAAAGGCACTTTTAAAATCACAGGTTGAAAAAATTTTATGGCTTGCGAGCTTTTGTAGCAAGACATTGATATTAGGTATTTCATAAGGATCGTCCTTTAGATATTTGTTGAGGTTTGAGTAGTTTACTGCGGCTCTATAGCTGCCGTCAGGTTTTGGTACTATTACTAAAGGTGACATCCAAGTTGATTTGGACGGTTCAATATGTCCACTTTCTCTAAGTTCTTTATATAATTTGTCTGCTTGTTCTATTTGGTCTTCAGAATATTGTCTAATTTTGTTAGCTTTTACCTTAAAAGGTATATCTTTTTTAGGTACTGTTAGGTCTAATGTTATTTCTTCGAACATTTCCTTGTTAAAGGATGTTCCTTTTTCTATTTTTCTTCTGAATATTTGTATATATTTTTCAAATATTGGTTTCATCATTTGTTTTTAATTTTCGTGAGTATTATTTATTAAGATTTTTAGTCTTTCTTTTTCTGGAATTTCTTTTTTGTCAATTTCCATTTCATATTTATGGAAATTGAATATTTCTTTTATATTTTTTATATTTCCAATATGTTGTTTTTCAGGTATTTTTTTAGCCTTATTTGTATAATTGATTGCCCATATCTGGCGATTATTAACTATTTCAGGTTGTATGCATATTCCTTCTTTGGCAATTGGTGTTGTTACTAAATAGTCTCCTTTTCTATCTATTTCTATTGGTGTCCATGTATATGGTTTTAGCATACATTCTTTTTAATAGTGTTCCTGTTCCTAGTGTCGGTATTATATGTCTTCTGATTTCATTAGATATATGTCCTAGTTCATCATGTATATCTATTCTAGTTCTTTTCTTCATTTTTATTTGTTCATTCTTGATTTCTTTAATTTCTATATTAAATAGTTCATTGTTGTCATTATTGTAGTTATCATTACTACTATAATATCCAAAAGTGGTTTGGTATTCATCTTTTGGTATTGCTAGTGTGCTTGGTCTTCCTGATGTAGGTCTCATAAATGGCGATTGTGAACCTTCATCTATTCCAATTTCTAGTCCTTCTTGATTATACAGTTTTTCTTTATATTGTTCATTTATTTTATTTAATTCTTCTTGTCGTTTTAGTTCTTTTTGTGCTTGTATTCGATCATATTTTTTTTTAAGTTTTTGATTATCTCTTTTTTTGGCTTGTTGCCAGGTTTCTCTATTTCTATTTTTATTTATTCTTCTTTCTGTAGATATTTTTCTTCTTCTAACGAAGTCTGAGTTGCTTTGTTCACTTTCTATATTTTTTATTGCCTGTTTCTTAATTATGTTTTCTTTTAAATCACTTTTCTTGTTTTCGAACATATAATTATATCCTTTTGCGAATATATTAGTACTTCCTTGGTTCTGATTTTCTTGAATTTCTTCATTTTCTTGTTGATTAAAGTTGTATATATTATTATCCTCTTCTATTTCTATATCTCCTTGTTTGTGAAGGTTTCCATTATTGTCTACTTCATATGTTTTCTCGTAGTCTGTAGGTACTATGGCTGGTTGATTGTTTAAGTGTATACTGGGTATACTACTGGTACTAGCCATGCTACTGATACTTGATTTCTTTGAATGTGCATATCTTGTCACTTCATCATTTATCATTAAGGGTCTTAACGAGTCTTTTTTATTTGATTTATTAATATCTGGTCCGAGATTTGCTTCTCTAAATCTTTGATAGTCTGGTCCTAGGCCTGACTGTTTTTCTTCACTTTTACTAAGGTTTTTCATAAATTTATCATGTTCTCTTTGGATATTTTTATCTTCTAGATCACTTTCGTTATCCGAGTCTGAGTCTACTGTTTTCTTTATTTTTCTTCTTTTTGTTTCCTTTCCTTAGTTATCTCTTTTAATTCTTCATCCTCTTTTCTTAGTACTTTGAAAAGGTCTTCATCAGTTTCTATTTTTATAGGTGTTTTTTGTGTTGTTTTTGGGCTTTTCAGGCTTTCTCTCATAAATTCATTATATTTTATTTCAGCTTGATTTCTAATATCTGCATTTGGGTTTGTTACTGATGTGTGGAGTAACTGGTGTTGTATAGCCTGTTTTTCAAATTCTTGCATTTTTCTGTATTTGTCTAATGTTGTATTTAAATGTTTTTCTACATATTTTGGTATTCTATTTCTTTTTTTCTTATTTTTCTTTTGACAGATTCTTGTGTTATTTCATTCTGTCTATCAGTCCATTGGATTGTATTCCAAAGCTTTTCTCGTTCAGTTCTAGGGTAGTTTCTTACTTCTTCTGGTAATGTAGGTATTTCCTGTATCATTTTCCAATTTTTATGTACATCTTTTCCATCCATTCTTGTTAATTTTAGATATTTTGTTTCTATATCTGCTATATCTTCCATTAGTCTTTCTAGGTCTGTTACAAGTTCTTTTGAATCATTTTCTTCTTGTATTCTTTTGATTTCTTCTAAATTATTATTCGTTTTATTCCATATATTTGAGAATGATGGTGATGTAGGTGATTTATTTTTCTTTTTGGATGTAGATGGTTTAATTTGTGGTGAATATTTGTTCCTAACTTCATTAATTTTATGAGTTATTTGTCCTATTTTATCATTATGAATGTTCTTTCTTGCTTCATCTTCTTGTTGATTTTGATATCTTTCTTTTCTTTCTAAGCTTAGATTTTTCATTGAATTCATTAGGTAATCCATTGGATCTATTGGATTCTCTTGGTAGTTATTTATAACTTCCATTAGTAGATCACTGTATTGTATGCCTTTTCTTGGATCCCATTCGTTTAATTTCTTTATCCTGTCTGACAGTTCTTTTTCTAGTTCTCTATCTGATAATAGTATGTCCATAGCGTAATATCTCAGTGTTTGTACTTCTTTTATTTGTTCTTGTTTATCCTAGTCTTTCTTTCTGGGTGTTTCTAGTATTGCAGCTCCTTTGCATTGTTGTACCATGGTTTTGAATATTTCTTGGGGTAGTAATCCCGTTTGCAGGTGTTTGTGGATGTCATGTCCACTTCTAAAGATTGTTTCTTTTATTTCATATGTACGGCCGTTTTTGTCTCTAATTTTTCTAGCGCGAACCACATTGTTTATATGGCAAAGTTAGATATCTTTTCCATACTTGTCTAAGACTTTTTTATAGTCTTCTGTTGTTCTACCTGCTCCTGCTACAAAATAATGTTGTGTATCAAAACACAACTTAACTCTATCTATCGTTTTTCCATTTGCAAGGTTTTTGTTATACCGATTTTCTTTGTGAACCTTGGATCTAATTTCTATTAGTTCTTCTAATGTAGCACCATAGCATTTATTTGCTGCTGAGTTTTCTAATAATATTGTGACGTCAGTATCTTTTGTTTGTTTTAATATTTCCTGCAGGTTCTGTATTACATCACTTTTGTTATTATTCTGAGCCGTTCCAATATGAAGTATGTAGTTCCCGGCTCAATTCTATGTGCTCTTTGCACTTCTTCTATTATTCTGGTTACTCTCCAGTTTAGGTTACCTTGCTTGTTATATGTATTACCTGATAAGTCTAGTCCCATTGTGCATGTATAACTAGCTTCAATTGAGACTGCTTATTGCCTTCAATGATTTTGATATCATTATCGATATCTGGTATGCCTCGTATCAATATAATTTGATTCTGTTCAAATTTATCTTTGAAATCTCCTTTTGCAGGTATATACTGCACAAATGTTTGTATTATGTTACTTCCTGTTTGTATAACTGCTTTGACTATGTCTTTCTATAGTCCGTCACAGGTTATTCCAATTAGTTTCTTGCGACTTTTGTTCCTTTCACACTGTTTGTAAAACAGTTGGAGTGCATTTGAATCAATATGTGATATTGTAAATAGATCATATTTGATTCTCTTTTCATGTTCCTTGCGAGTTATCTCGCTTAGTTCTTTAAATTCTTTAGGGATATCTTGTTGATTAGGCACTTTTAAAGTGGTAATACTGTGCCTACGCCTTGTTTTCTTTACTTTTGAGATTAGATTTAGGCGTTTGTTTGCTTTACTTCCTTTGTTGGTATGTCTTATTTTACTTCTTTGTTTTGCTTCACTCTTGTTTTCTTTTCTTGATCCAGTATTCTCATTTATATTAGGTTTCTTAGATTCATTTGTTATGTTTTTATTTAGTTGGGCGCCTTGTTTTACTTCACTTCCTGAATGTAAGAACAATGGCGTCTCAACTATATTGAGTTTTTCTTTAATTTGTTTATTAGTTTCGTTAGGTTGGTAAGTTCAATTATTTTTGTAACATTGGGCACCTTTTTTTGCTTCACTTCCTTTCTTTTCGTCCGCGTGTTTTCGAAACTTCTTACTAGCCTTAGGAGAAAGGAAAGGTCGTCGGTGAAATGTGGATACTCGAAACTTTCTGCTAGGTTTATCCTCAGAGTATACTTCGGATAGGTTTGGCAGTAGCCTCCGAGCATTGCTGTAACTGTTTTTGGATTGCTTCAATTGGTAGTGTTGGTGTATGAGAACTTTTTGATTATGTATAGGTTCATTATTAATGAGAATAGTATGGTTCTTTTGATTTTTTGATATTCCTATTTGTGATTGATATTTATTACTGAGGAGGATAAATTTTGATTCAGTGTTTAGGACGTCTATTTTTAGATTGCAAGTTAAATATTCGTTAATTTTAATATCGACTACTATTTGCCTATTATTTTGACTTCACTTCCTACTGCTTCTGCTATTGCTGGCTTTGATATAATTTTTCCTAATCCTAGTCTTTTTGCATGATTTATTCCCATTGACGTGTTAGTTAATCCTTCATCTAGTTTGAATTCCATTATTATGCCATTTATGAGTGCTATAAAGTAAAATCCTTTTGCTCCTTTTTGTTTGAGCTTATTGATTTTTGTTTGTTCAGAAAAGAATAATTTTTCATAATTATGATAGGCAGAGTATTTTGGTTCGTTAAAATATTTTTCTTTATTAAAGGTAAATAGTTCTAGTTCTTTGGCACATGAATATGGATATGGATAATTATACATATTATGATGTTTGTTATTATGCTCTCCAATACAGCCTGTATTTAATTTAGGGAGTTGTTCATGAGTATTGGGCATGCTCCCGTTTAGAAATAATAATCATTTTCTGATTCTTCTGAGCTTTTTTTTTCAAGGTTATGACTTTCATATTTATCAGATTTGCTTGAATCGCTTGATGATTCGTACTGTTCAGGTTCTTGATAGGAATGTGGTTCTTCATCACTTGATGAGTATTTATTTTCAAGATAGTATTGTTCTCTAAATTTTTTGAATCGGATGTATTCATCAAAATCTTCTTTTTCTCTTGATTTTTCAAGGTTAAATACCATTGGGTCTTCTACTTCTTCTACGTCTTTTCGGTATTTATAACAGCTATTAGTAAAATGTGTGTCTGTTTTACAATGATCACACCACATTTTCTTATCCTTATATTTTTCTTTATTAAATGGTTTATATTTCTTTTCATATTGTCCTGATGAGTCCTTTGGGCGAAATGATGATTTTTTGAATCCTTCTTCTTTGGTTCTGTAAGGCTTGGATGAGTCTTTTCCTTTCTTTGATTCTTTCCATTTTTTGTAGTCTTCTCTAGATTTCCATGTTCTTCCTTTTTTGTCCGTATATCCATTTCCTTTCTTGTTAAATTCTTTCCTGTTTTTATCTTTTGAGAATCTCTCTTTTGAGAATTTCTTTCCTTTGTTATATCCTTTATCTTGTTTCTTTGATCTACAGTCACTCATAAGGTGTCCTTTTCTTCCGCAATTATAACATTTCATGTTTCTGAGAGATACTATTGCGAATTCATTCTTTTTAAATCTATTTTCCTTTTTCCTCTTTTCATTATCATAGAATTCTCTTTGTTTATTTAGGAAGTTTGTTTGTTTCTTTTCTGATTGGTTTCTGAAATATTCTCCTACTTTTCCTGATTTATAATAATCATACACCCTTGATAGTGCTGTAAAGAATGCGGGTGTATCCGTGATTTCATTGTTAATTAAGTTCATCTGGCTTTTGTAGTCTTCCAGTTCATGTCGTCCATTTGGTAACATTCCTTCTAATAGTATTTGTAATCCTCCTAAGAATGATGTGTTGTTTCTACATAATGCTAAGTCGCGGTTAAATTTGGTTTGGAAGTTTGCTGCTTCATCTATTTCAATTAAATATCTTGGTTCAAATTTCATTTTGTTGAACAATTTCTGTTTTTCTTTAATCATTTTTGGTGTTATAAATACTTTATCAAACCATAATCTGAATGATATTTGTCTTGACATTCCATCTGTATCTGCACATGTTAAGTTTCCTTGTCCTATTCCTCCAGTATGTGCTGCTTGGAAGTACATGTTCATTTCTTCAGGGAAATTGGTTTTGTCTAACAAGATTGTTGTTGGGTTATCTTGTACTGATTCCCATTCATGCCTTCTTCTTCGTGCTCCTCTATTGAAGTCACTTGGGAAGTATGTTGTCAATTCATTTTTATGTGTTTCATATAATATGTATCTGTCGTAATCAAAGCATGATATCGCCAATTTGTGTATTAGGTTCTTTAAAAATACTACATTATATGCTCCTGCATCTGCTGCGTTTCCTGCTATAAGTCCTGCTATATTATTTAATGCTATTCTATTATATCCATTATTGTAGTTTCCAGTAAAGTATCCTGTTGTTAATAAGTCCAGTGGTACATATACTTGTATTGCATGTTCGAAATGATTTCTAAATTGTACCCAATTTGAGCCATTGAGTATCATTCCATTCATTAAAGTTTTAAAGTTAATTTTGTTGAGGTCTGGAAATTCTATAGCGCCTGCCATTGTGCGTCAAAGTTTGGTTTTATTTCTGTATATAGACAAAATTGTATATAATCTTTGATATGTAAGTTTTCTAATTCAAGTCCTTTTTCTAACACTTCTCTTTCTTTAGAAATATGTCCAATAGTTATATAGGTTAATGAGTCTTTTATCTCTGGGAATTTCTTAAGTTTATCAAGGAATTTCTTCTGATTTTCTTTCTTTTTCTTTGATATCTTTTCAAGTTCCTTTTTATATTCGTCTTCAAGGGTTCGTAGTGCGTTAATTACTTTCACGAATGTATCGTATTCCCTTATTGTTAATGTTGTTTGATATGAAGGTATGCTATCAAAATATCTTTTGAATTGGTCTTGTAATTCTCTTTTTCTTGAGTTGTGATAATATGTATTTGGATATATCGTTAGCCAGTAGTTGAGTTCTTGGTTTGTGAGTTTAATTGTGTTACTGTGTTGCATTCAGGTATTTTTGGTTCGTGATTCTGGTCAAATATTCTAAGTCCTGTTTATACACTCTTACAATGTTATTAATATATTCTTCAGGTTCTTCTTTCCTTATACAGTTGATAATATATGCTTGTACTAGTTCTGCTCTTGCAGGTTTATTTTGATCAATTATGACCTTGCTTTGTTGAAATATTATTTCTTCGTGTTGTTCTAACTGTTTGTACTTTTTGGGTCCTAAATCGATATTTCTGAGTTCTTTGATTCTATTTTCAATATCTTTGAGGTATTCTTCAGGGTTTAATAAGTTGATGTTGTTATTATTCATTAAGCTGTAGTTACAGGTGTTATAGTACTATCAATTGCTGATGCAAGTTGATATATTCTTTGTTGTTCTTTTTCTGCTAATTTGAGTTTGTTATTAAGTCTTTGTTTATATCCGAAGTATACTGCTAATATAAATGTGAATACTGCTATTAATGCTATTACTATGTCTTCAATTATTACGTTCTGGTCTTGAAAGTATGAAGGTGTTACTGTTGCAGTTGCTGTAGTTGTCTGAAATACAGTTGTTGGTTGTGCTGTTTGAGTTATTGTTATGTTTAAGGTCTGAGTTATTGACTGAGTTATTGTGGGTACTGATATTGTTACGAGTGAGAACTGTTGACTCATTTATCTTCTTCCGTTGAAGATATTGTTTCCTTGTTGGAGTGCTTGTTGGTATTGTCTAAGCTTTCGTTGTTGATCAGGTGGTAGACTATTGATTTGTTCTTGGGTTAGGGTTCTTAGTTCGTGTTGTCCTTGTTGAAATTCTGGTACCCTATTGTTTCTTCTTAAGTTCCTTTGTTTTCTTCTGTTACAGCTTTTGTGTATACAGATGGTAATAAGTACTATTAATGCGATACTTATAACAGTAAGTGTGATAATTGTAGCAGTTTCTGGTGAGATTGGTGTAATTGGTTGTTCTTGGGTTTGATTCATTTAGCAGCAGCCTGAGTCGTTGTATTGAGCTTCGTATGATACGTTCAGATGTCTTTTGTATAGTCTCTTTTTATATCTTTGTATTGATATACAACAAATAGTAATTGTTAATATATAGATAAATATTACTATAATTAGTGCTTGTAACAATGAGTATGCTAAAGGGTTCTTTGATATATCTCCTGAAGTGTTATCAGTTGTCGTTGGTACAATAGTTTGGATAGTGGTCATAGATTGTATGTGAAAGAATGTTTGTGTTTGTGAATATATTTGATCATGTGGGTATATGCTTTGGTTTGTTCTAATGTTTCTAATTATATTGTTTCTGAATGAAGGTTCCTGAATAGAATAGTTCATATACAGTTACACTAGTATTGTTGTTCTGGTGCGATAAGGTATTAAAATATTATGTTGGGCGCCTTTTATTTGTATCTTGGTAGTTGGTTGTTTTGTAATTGTGATAATTGTTGGGCTAACTGTTCTATGTTGATATTGTTTATATCTAATGGTGTTGTAAATGGTGTTTGACTCGTTCCTATTGGTGCTTGTGTTAAGTTACGCTTGTAGGCTAATT
Organism: Gigaspora rosea; assembly: GCA_003550325.1. NCBI lineage: Eukaryota > Fungi > Glomeromycota > Glomeromycetes > Diversisporales > Gigasporaceae > Gigaspora > Gigaspora rosea. The sequence continues at coordinate 707,315 of QKWP01000001.1, read as the reverse complement.
TCCTTTTTCTAATTCTTCTAATACAGATTCCTAATAATATGGCTATTATTGATAATGCGGCTGTGATAGTTGATAGAATTTTTATTGCTAAAGTATTGTTTATATTGTTGTTTGGAGAGTCTGTAGATGTAGCTAGTATTGTGATTTTGGCATTTGTTGGCTTTGTACTTGGATTTTCTTGGGCGTTTGGTATTGTAGAAGTTGGGGTTGCAGATGTTGTTTGTGGTATTGGTACTGAAATTACTATATCAGCTTGTACTATGGTTCAAATTTTCTGTTGATATTAATATTGTTCTGAGGATAAAATTATTAATATTATAAATAATATTATTTGATGTATTAAGGCTGTTTTGGCGTTAATTATTGAGAATTTGTTTTGGCGAAGTTGGATGCCTTTCTCTTGTTTAATTACTGTACTGTATTGTATTTGTTTAGAATTTCGGCGTTGAAATACTTTGGGTTCTGAATTAAATGATTGTGTGTAGGTGAATAATTATGATTGGTTGAATATGATTCTTTTGGTGCTTGTTTGTTTTAATTTTATTTTGTAGATTCAATGATGGTTATGGGTGTGTAGTCCGTAGGTAATCAGTTGAGTAGTTTTTAACCAGGTTTCTCTGGTTTCTTACTACTTTTTGGATTAAATATAGCCTAAATGGCTTGCTGTTCTGGTTGAATTTATGTTGTAGTGGTTAGTTAAATTTTCTAAGGTAAAGGTGTGATTCATAGGTGTTAGTTGGTTGAGCACCTTATATTTCTCTAAGTTTTTCTGTGCTTTTTAGTTCTTTATTGTTTATCGAATGTTTAGTTAATACTTCTGTTTCAATATAGTTCCTTCTTTGAGGTAGCTATTCTCAAAGTTAGTACTCAAGAGTGCGCGCTATTTCACTTTTGATGTTCGTTTAAACTTTTAGTCTAGAAAGTTATATTGTTAAATACACTTTATTAACAAGTTTTTTGATAAGAAATATGTTTATATTTAATAAACTTTGATTTTATTTATAATATTTAATATATGATAGATAGTACAGTTGAATAATAATAATGTGTAATAAATAAGAATATACGCTATATAGTTTAATATCATTTAAGATATTGAGTACGTTGGTTTTGGTGCTAAACTAATATTCAAGGTTCTATACGGTAATAATATTGTGGTATAAATTTCGAATTTTTAATACAGTAATATGATTACCGATAAGGGTAAATGTAAAATATGATTTGAATAAAAATACTAAAATATGCATGATTAACTATCATGTAAAAAGTTCGGGTTTAAATAATTATTTTGGATTAATAAAATACATCATGTTAATTTCGTTTTTCTATCTATTTGATCACGTTAATATATTCGTTGTTTACGTGTTATTGTTTTGATTGTTTTTCGGTAGTTACGCCGATTTCTGTACCAGCCAGATTAGTGTTACGGTTCGATTTTCAAGTTTCCAATGTTCGGTTTTCTTCATGGTCCAATTTGTATGAATTTGGAAGATGATCTTCCAGGTAATTTTGAATTTTATGTGATACCCTGTACATGCTATTCAATACATTAGCCAATGCATCAGCTAACGCATCGAACAGCATGTACAGGGTGATCCACCCGTGACATTTTCCAATCACACACATACTACATAAACGGTGACACACCTATACTGAATCGAAATTACCATAAATAGAAATCTTATCATTTACAATAGCATAGTAATATTAATAGTCGTAGCGTAAATATTAGCAAATAATTAGCCATAGTATTTACAATGTATTTTTAGCAAAAAATAGCACAAACCTTTAGCTATAAACTTCTCGAATGTATAAATACGATAGTTTTTTACCTTTGAAACATCAAGCGCTATGCGCTCACCCACCTCATAACCTTTATTACATTAGTGAATTATTCAAATAATTCTCACTCTATCTTATGCCTACTCGGCATACTGCAACTTGACAAATATTACCCTTATATTTAATGGGATAAGACCTTAGTAGGCGCCCAACACCTTTATACAATTACCCTTAGTATAATACATGTAATAGAAACAAGTTATAGCGCCCAAACGTGCATAAAATTCAGCACCCAACCGGTAAAAATTAATTACTAAACTATCAAAGATATCATTAAGTTGACTCACTCTTAGAAACAAACCGTTGGCATACCACAATGACAACCCAACGTGCAAAACAATACTTAACAAAGTATTACCTAGGCGCCCAAGTGTAGTATCAAAACTTAAAGAACAATACATTCTTACTTTATATTATTATAAACATTATTTAAAGTCTAAAGAAAAGACTTACTATATTAAACTATCATCGAAACACATTTTATTAAATAAAGAATTATATTTATTAAAACTAAACTTTATTGTGCAAATATTTATTTACAAAATTATTCCTTCTACCTAAACTAAATACTGAATTAAACTATTGAATAAAACCTTCTATAACTAATAAACGAATATACCCAAGTAAAAGAATAAATAAACTGTATACATTAAAGCGAAAGGAAGCCCAACCTTTGAAAATGACAAGTAATACCTCAGAGACTTATCCAACTCTGCAAACTGTAGGCATAGCCAACCTACGAACTACAAGTAACCATTCCAACTTGAAACCGTACTCAATAATTAATACACTACAAGAAAGTAGTAAGAAACCAGAGAAACTTTAATAAAAAATATATGATTATATTAAAGTAAAGTAGAAAAGAAGAAACCACAAACTGGCACTAAAAAGAAAGTAAAATCCGCCGTTGGCACAACTAAAAAAGGAATACAAGCGCGAAACTATTTATATAAAATCTATTCAAGCAAAAGCATAATCGTCATAGAGCAATTGAAGCTTAATCAACTTATACTAGTACCAAGACGAGGGAAAGTACCATAGCGAAGTTAGCAAGAGATCTACAGGATAGATACCAACTAAACCTGATCTGACAACCAACTGAACTAAGGCTGTAAAGGTGAAAACACGAAACCTTATGTTGACACTATTAAGCCAATCACCTGACAAAACAACTATATTGGAAACTCAGACACTAAGAATTGAACTATTGAACGAATGCTATACATATTACAAATCACGATTACCAAATTAATAAAGAATATAACTGCAATAACCATTATACTATTAATAGCTGCAATACAACAAATAGTAAAGCTCAAAACATAATGTCACAGTACCAGTCATAACAGTTACTCAAACTCCAACAAACGTACCATCTCCAACAACTATAATTACAACTCAAACTGTAATACTTTAATGATACAAATGCTGTAAACACACTCGTTGCTGAACTAGTAACAATAGCAATATCAACAATAGTAATCACAATCATAATCTGTATAAAGAAAAGGAATACAAAAGTCTTGAAACAACAAATACAACGTTTGGCCACAACCCAAACATCTAGACCACCAGATTACCAAGGATATCCATAAACAACACGTAATTTGAAATTACAAAGCTTATAAACAAAAGTATAAAAATAGCTGCAAAACTCATACCACGAATGACATATCTACATTTGATATTAAACATTACGACATACTAACATTAATATCATTCATAGCACTCATAGCAACAATAATATTTGGAATATTATTCACGATATACACCTGGTAAGGAAAGAAACACATACTGGAATAATAGAAATATCTAGAACAACTGATGCTAACAACAATAATATTAATAACTAGTACACATTACTACTTATAGCAATACTTATATCCACTATAACAATATCTATAATTATTCACCATCAACAATACAAGAAACTTAGCTGATGACTCATAATAACTAATGACTGAAATAAACTCAACAATGCTTAACTGTACAACATTTGACAACAATCCAATAGCAGCACAACTATTATACATAGAACTTATTACTATATTCATAGCACTACTATTTATAGTATCACTATACTACTGTTGTAAACACCAACGCTATAAAAAGAAGGTCAACAAGACCATATCTGGAGCAGATCAATACCTTAACGCTGACTCAACCTGCTATTGTTAACTAAAAATAATTCAACAATATATGTTTGGACAAAAGAAAAAACCACAATATAATTACCAATATAGGACACCTACCTTACCAAAGCAACCTATTAATAACCCACCAGCTATACTATACGTCAGACCACCTGTGAACCTACACCAGTTACCGCAACAAATATTTATTGACAGGCAAGTGCAACAAAGATTAAACCAAGGATATATACCACCCAACACTGCACCACAAAGGCCACCCACTAAACCAGTGAAGCTACCTGCATTAAAGAAATACATACCTAAATGAAAATAATTAATGATTGAAAAAGATCCTAATCAACTACGATTATTGGAAATATACGGAACCATAACCATAGTCACAATATTATTCAGAGTATTAGCATTGATTATCATAACTCACGTGATAAGAACTCAAAAGAAACAACAGAAGTTAAAGAAAAGACAACCTATTATAGCAAACAGCACAGACCAACTAACTATACGGACCAAACCTGAACAACCTAAAGAATACAGGAATATTCTAAGAATACATGTCAGTAATACAAATATCTATAACACCAAGCACAGTAGTATCAACAATATTATCAACAGTCATATCAATATCAACATCATTGATAACTCAAACATTAACACCAGTATTAACACCTACAATTACTCAAACACCACAATATTTTCAAGATAGTAACGTAATTGAAACACTAGAAATATTAGGAACACTAATAATCACCTCAGCTATAGCAATAATATATAAAGTTAAACAACTCAAAAACAAAAATAACAAATTCAAAATACAAAAACAACAAGCTGACGATGCTAGAATAGCTGAACAAGTTAGACAAATCAGAACTGAATTATAAAAGTGGATAAACAACAAGAAAACAAAATAACTGTCATAACAACTGACAATAGCATAGTATCAATAAACGCATCTATAACTTGGATGAACAACATCATCATAATACTATCAGCATCTGATAAACCATCTGAATACTTAATACAAACAATACAACTATTAATTGTAACCATAGCTATAGTATACATAGCATCAATAATATCGTACACAATAGTACAAGTCAAGAAAGAGAATATCAGAAAAATTAATGAACTTCCTAGATAAAGAACAAATTGAACAAATTAAAAAACAAATAGTAAAAGCACCTTACCAGGGAATAGTAACTAAAATACTAGAAAACAATCTAAAAACAACTGAAGTCATAATTGAAAAAGAAGTAATAAAAGAAATAATTGTCCAAAAAGAAGAACCAAACCAAACCATAATTAAAACTGAAGTATAACCAGTAAAAAGAAAAGCACTAATCAATACTAGTGAAGCAGCAGAATACTTTGTATATCAATAATTGAAAACACAATCCAAACAAGGAATCTTACCAACATTCAGATACCCATATTATTATTAAAAGCAAGAAAATTCAAAGAACCAAAAGAATTTCTAGAAGAAATCCTAAACAAAGCAACTCATCTAAAGAAAGAATATTTTTTAAAAGAAAATAAATAAGTCTTGAAACATTAGGAAACGAAACCTATATACAAGTATTTCAAGAATTCTTTAACAAATATCCAGATCCATTAAATTACGATCAAAAAGAAAAACTTAGACAATTTGTGAAGAAACACGAAAGAAGATTACAATACGTAGGAAATCAAGAAGTAATTGAAGAAAAAATAGAACACACCTTTATTAAAAATATAGCAGGAGCAAACGTAAAATTAATACAACCTGCAATAAGAAGAAGAAGAAGAATAATACAAATAACAGAAGAAGATACAGCAATATACTTATTATACGTAATAATTTTACAAGATACACCAAAAACTATTACAGCACTACAACTAGCTAACAAAAGATCAAAAAGTGTAAAAAGTTGGTTAAAACACACATTTGTAACTATCACTTATATTTACTATAAAAAATGGTAGCACTAGCACCAACACCGGCATGGCCAAAAATAGTAGGATTAAAAGACTACATAGGAGAATTCAACGGAAATACACAAAAAATACAAAAACTGGAGAAATCAACTCAAAAATGCATTTAAAATATTCAAAATTGAAAAACTAGTAATTTACGACAGATACTCAGGAAACTCTACAGTAGGATATATCCTAAGAGCAGCAGACACTTATGTCTCTACAGGACATAATGCACACGTGTGTAGATGGACAACAGATTTATGTATGCAAGTATTCGCAATCGTAAGAACCAAATTAAAAGATACAGCACTAGAAATATTCAATGCAGAAATCAGATCAATAAACTGCTACTTTAGACCCAACATCAACAACAACCAAGCCGCACTAGCAGTATTGAAAGATACCTATAACTGCTCAAAGAATTAAATAGGCAATACAATGCATTTCATACAAGTGCCACAGCAGAAGGATTACTATGTACTCCAGCAATAACACATAACACAGTAATAAAAGGATTTAGAGAAACCTTTGATAATGCATTCCTAGTCGACCAAATACAACAAACAAGTCAAAAAGATTTTTGGAACTTCAACTTTGTCAAAAACCTTGACTATAACAATAATAATGGAATGAGAAACTTTAGTAATAAATATAAGAAATTATTACAAATATCAAACTTCCAATGGTCAAATAATTTCTATGGAGGAGAATATATGTTCTTATTATCAAAAAAGCCACCAAGAATAATGGCACACATCTCATCAATGGAACCAAAACCTGCAGATAGAACCGCATTCTTTAAAACAGCAAATAACCAATTCCTAGCAGAAAGACTTAAAATGTTACTCACTAGAAACCTCAAAGAAAAAGTATCTCACTACAAAGAACAAAGAGAATCTATTAGATTCAATAACGTGCAAACTTCAAATGAAACCACATTTAAAGGGTTTGGGTCAAAATCCCGACAAACAAAATCCCGACAGGTCATAATCCCGACAAAAAAATCCCGACAATCAAAAATCCTGACAATCAAAAAAAGCTTTTCTTGAGCAATTTTACTGTAAAATCGCCTAAATCAAACCCTAATCTAGGTGCTCACCCTAACCCTAACCTAAGCACTCACCCTAACCCTAATCTAACTTAAATAAACTTAATAATTTTTTGTTGTCGGGATTGTCGGGATTTTTTTGTCGGGATTATGACCTGTCGGGATTCTATTTGTCGGGATTTTGAAAATAAAGAGGTAACTTACTGTAACTTATGTAAGCTTACTAAAGCCAGCCAAATCTTAAAATAATTTCTACCAAATTTGCAGTAAAATTTACATTGGTAAAAAATATATTAACTTGCAGATTTTGGATTATGTAGGCCAGTGTCTCAAGATTCAAGCTCTAAAGAAATTGTTGGCAGGTAAGCATTTTGCGAACCATTTTGGAATTGATTTTTCGATTAAGGCGGTAAGACATAGCAGATCCATTGAAAGTGTTATAATAATAACATCAAAATTAGTAAGAAACCATAAAGCAACTATCTTGTAACACTCTTTAACAAGATTTCAGATACAAGATCATAGGTGAGCCTGAGCTCTCTTTATTGAGTTTTGTTTTTAGAAGGTGCATGAGTAGTTTTGCAAAATGTAAATAATCAAGAAAATAGTAAGATATCTGTACAAAAGAACAAAAAAAAAGACACAATATACTGAGAAATAAGATTATCCAGAGATAAAGATCAATGAAATGCACAATTGATATCTAAGTTACCAAACCAACCATAGCCCTTGGATGGAGAATACCAAGCCCAACTAGTATAAATACTGGAATCAATAGCAACAACATTAAGGTTTTTAGCAACTTGAATATTATTGCAATTTTAATATTTTTATTTGCAATAAATAATAAAAAAAAGAATTAATAACTATAAATAAGAAAAAACAAATATTAGAATGCTTAATAATACAGTCAGATAATATGCCAAATTAGAGGTCAGTTAAGGGTAGAGGGTATGTAGATCATTTCTATTAGTAAACGAGTGACAAAAAATATTTTTAATACGAATTTAAAAGTTGCTACATATAAAAATTAATTTTTTACTATATAAATTGATTTTTTGTACTAAGTAAACTTGTTCATAATAAAAAATTACACATATCCTAAAAATTTAATTCATTTTGAATGAAATTTGATAAAGTTTTTATAGTATCAACTTCTGCGGGGGCGGGTCTATTCTGCAGGGGCGATCACAAATTGGCCAATCAAATCACNAAAATTATTAATAAAGAAAATATTAAAAACCAATACGAAAAATACTCTGCCAAAGAAATGTTATCTAATGAAATGTACCAAAAAGCACAATTAGACTCAGACTATAAATATCTTCTCAAAACATATCACTTTCCAAGAAAACCACAATGGTTAATACCAAATGAAAAAGGCAAAAAAGCATATGAATTTATAGGACTAATGAATGGAAAACCTATTAAAATACTTCTTGACAAAGGAGCAAACTCAAGCGTAATGATATACAATATTGCAAAAGAATGAAACCTCTTACATCTAATACCAAAAGAAGCAGAATTCTCTGCAATAACACCAGGAGGAATTAGCATAGCAAATTACAGGAAAATACCTATAACCTTTCAATTAGAAAACTACCTAATGACAATCAAAGTAGCAATAATAGAAGAAGAGCAATCCTAAATACTAATGTCAGAAGTAGACCAAGCATGATATGATATAACTAAAGACAGAAAAGGTCAAATAGTACTCATAAAAGGCAAACCAATATCATACCAAGACATTACAGCAAAACAATATTCGAACCTATCACACCGGTTATATGACAGAAACCCGGATCGCACCTTGAACCTCAAACTAAAAAATATCGGGACAGAGGATGAGTCTCATATGTCAGCACAAAATTATAAAAATATTATCCAACAAAAGGTTGTGAATGACCAAAATGCATTTAAATCACGTGCAGCTAGTTACCTTGCTCGAAAAACTAGTAACTTAGTCGCAAGAGAAAAAAACCTGCCGTTGGCGCCCAACGTATCAATTAAAACAATTGACCCGAACCCAAACCATTATAAAATGACCACGTGTTGAAACAAACAACACGAACCCAAACCAATCAAACAAGATGTCTTAACAACAATATTGCCCAAAGTAATGAGATACAACTTTCATTGGCAAACCAACGCATTAACAAAATAAAAATTAGAAATTCACCCGAAAAGAAAAAGAAAGTACAATTTACGATTGTGAAAGAAAAAGAACCTAAAATGAATACTAATAAATGGGTAGAACTCAAGTATTCACCAAAATAGAATTCACATTTCATACAAAATATATTACCAAGAGCATATGACAAGCAGCTGAAAAGACTAAAAGAAATAGTCAAAGAAAATGAAAAAAGAAACAAATTAGTAGGAGTAACCATTGGAGAAGTAGAAAAATATGAATCTTCTCAATGGCAAGAAATTATTAGAACTGCAATAATTACACAGTCTAATATAGTACAAATATTTCTCAAAATGAAAATAATTCAGTAAAAAAAGGAAAACCAGATCAGATAGAAGATATGAATATTATAGAAGGAAACAAAGAAATAGGATTAAAAATGGTATTACATTTTAATATAGGATTATTCATAAATGACCCATTATGCAAACATGATAATGGAGAAAAGAAAGTCAACTGGAAAATAACCAGAATATTACAAGAATTAAAACGAGTGGAAAAAATAAACATAAAATGGGCCGTACAACATTTAGGAACAAAACTCGATCGAGAAAGGAAGGATGTAATAGAAAATATCAACTACATACTAAAAAAGATACAGGAAAAAGGCCTGGACATAGGCATATTATTAGAAAATAGTGCAAGTACAAATTGTTTTGGATCTTCACTGGCTGACCTCATGGATATCTTGAATAGTATAAATCAAGAGTTACGTATAAAAATAAAAATAAAACAAGAAAAAGAATAGCAATCTGCTGGGATACCCAACATTATTGGGCAGCAGGACAAGGAAAAAGTGTACACGAATACCAGAACACATTGGATATGTATGGATATGAAATAATGCTAGCACATATAAATAACAATCCCCAAAAAGCAATATTTGGGAGAGGAATGGATAAACATGCGCATATACTAGATCCAACAGCTACTTTAACACAAGACATATTTAAAACTATAATGCAGCATAAAGAGGTCTGTGCTGTAGTACTTGAAACACCAAATACAGAATTATCTGATCAAATTGCACAAATATATGAAGTAATGAAACTAAGAGAATACGCGGACAATCTCCTAGAGGGAGATAAACATTCAAAAGAATAATCTAAGGAAAAAGACCAAGAACAATCTAAAGACTTGCGAAAGCAAGAAGAAGAATATATACCTGCAATACCTATGGGATACCAATTTGAAGATGAAGATATCATCGACTTAGCTGAACAGCTAAGAAGAACAACCTTTAGAGCAGACAATGAAAAACCTGCTAATCAAGGAAAAAGGAATCTAAATAAAGCACATAAAGAAACTATATTCAAACAAGCGGATGAAACGATGAATAAACTATTACCCTCACCAAAGAAGAATGATAAAAAGGGGAAAGCACCAGAAAATCAGGAAGAAGTTAAACCTAATAAACAATTAATGGGACAAACAGTAAAGTCTAAATTAAGAAGACTAGACATAGCTATATCCTTGGAAACATCGTAAAAGATGAAAAAATTGATAAAGCATTCAGAAAACTTAAAGAAAGGCTTGAAACACTAACAACAAATATGGATATGTGGATGGATTAACTGAAGAAGAAATAGAAGACAAGTTAAAGAAATTTGCAGATGTAAAACCTTTAGGAAATGATGCAGAACTCGCAGAAAATAAACGAGAAAATATATACAAATATCTATTAGAAATGGATAAAGCAAATAACGCAACATTCTATGCAAACAGACAAAACCTGGAAGATTTGCATGAAGACTATACAACAGATATTGAAGGAACATTAGGAATTCAAGCAATAGAATTTAAAAGTATGGAAGAAATAGAGCAAAGAGAAATAATGGCAAAACTTGCTAAAGCAGAAACATACTGTGAAAATGACAAAACAAAACAGAAGATACATAATAAAAGAGAAGAATTTTATGATATACTTTGCACAGACACAATGTATGATGCCAAAGATATCGATAAAATGCTTTAACAACAAACATCCAATCAAAGAGAAAAAGTAAAACCAATATGGTTAGAACCAGATGTAACTGGAAGAGTTACATATCAACCATACGATAAATATAATATACCAAGAGATCCTCAGTTTAAAAAAGAAAATGAGGCAGCAGGGATACCCATATCACCAACAGATAATGATGACATTTATGATGATGAAAGACTATCACAAATGTCAAAACGAAATAATCAAATATCAAAAACCACATCACTTCAAAAGAACCCAATAATCAAAGCATTAGGGAATGCTTATGAAACAGGGAAAAGCTTAATACCATGGGGAAGAAGATCCTCAGTACAGAGCTCAAGACCAACAACACCATCACGTCTTAATCCAGACTGGAAACAGGAAAGTGAAAGATCACATACTCCAATACCAATAAATTATGATAAAAGCCCAAACTATTACAACAGAAAACATAGTAGATCATCTATACCAGAAATACCAAAATCATTCAGATGAGAAATTCTAGATGAAATTGAAGATTTTAGTAATAATAAACACAGAAGAACTCAAAATTATGATTACAATACACCAAGTACATCAAGCATTAGAACTACAAGCTCAAAAAGGAGCCAAGAAGAGGAAGAAAATGCTATCAATTAAGTTGATAGGCAAATAGAAGAAGAAATAGGAGGATTTGGAGAAAATAGTAATAAACCAACAATCTCTACAACTAAAATAGAAAGCAATCAAGTATATCGAAAAAATACCAGTAACGGATACCTGGAGAGGAAAACAAAAAAACCATATACCTGGGTACCAGATAGATTACCATCATTTAAAGAAATGTATGAAAATGATGATCATTACTCCATAAATGAATCTATAAACGAAGAACTTGATAAAGCAATAGAACAAGCTAATAGAGAAAATCTAGAAAATCAAGAAAAATATGGATACACTGAAGATGAATATCAAACAGAAAATGAACAAGACGATGCTAAATCAGAAAGTACTTTACATATTCGACTCAATCACTTACTAAACTACAAAAGAAAAGAATAATACCAACTATTATTCAAGAAAATAAAAAAGGAAAAATATATAGTAATGAAAAGATTACTATACCCACATATACTATGCAAAGTGTACAAATACAACCATGTAATCAAACAAAAATAGTAGTAGGAACCCCACTACGAATGGCTGAAAAAGGAATAGCAATCCAACCAGGATTACCAAATGGGGAAAGAATCATCATAGTGAATGTCTCTGCACGAGATTTAAAATAAGCAAAAATGAACATATTGGAAATCTAGAACCATATGAGGATACATCAAAATACCTCACACTAAATGAAATAACAGAAACTGAAAAAGAACGTATCAAAATACTTAAAGAAAGATGTGGAACAGAAGTATGGAAAATACTTGGAGATTTACTAACAGAACATGTAAATGAGTTTAGAGAAAAACAAGAACAAGGAACTCATGTAAATAGAAATATTATAGCTGACATTTTATTAGAAACAAATAAACCAGATTCAGATATACCTCTTAATGATAAAAATCAAGGAGTAAGAAAATATACTCCAGAAGAGGAAAAACTATTAAAGAACTAATGGAAGATTTAGTCAAAAATGACGTAATATATCCAGGAAATAGTGAATGGGCAAGTAATGTACAAATAATAACTAAAAAAGATGAAAGAAAAGCTATAGTAATAGACTATAGAAGGCTTAATAAACATTTACTAAAGTTTAAGCTACATTACCTAATGTACAACAATTCCTACAAGACATATCTCGACATAAATATTATACAACAATGGATTTAAAATCAGCTTATTGGCAGCTGAATATACACCCTAAGTCGCAGAAATATACTGAAAGTAGATTTGAAAGATTTGGAATCTTCCTATAAAAAAGGTTACCCTTTGGGATAACTACAGCACCAGCATACCTGATAGGAGAAATGAATAAACTATTAGGAGAAAAAGATTGGATAAAAATATACATGAATGCCTTAATAGTCGTAGCAAATTCGCTCGAACAAATAAAAAACCGTCTAAAGTGGACTTTAGCAAAGCTCAAAATTGGGGGCTTGAAGCTAAAACCAAGTAAATGCGAATTTTTGGTCAAAGAAACGACCATACTAAATTTCAAAGTATCATATGGGAAAATCTACAAAACGCAATGAAATCTGTATTAATAGATCAAAAAGTTGAACCAACCAACAAAAAGGAAGTACAAGCATTTATGGGATTTATGAATTACTTTAGACCATATATCCTAAATTTTGCAGATATAGCAGCACCGTTATATGAATTAATGGGTAACAAAGATTTTAAGTGGACTAAAGAATGTCAAAAAGCATTCGATACACTAAAAATAGAGGTAAAACGAAACATATATTTATCATTCCTAGATCCTAACAAACCATTCTTTATGGAATGTGATGCTTCACAATACGGAATTGGAGCAATACTTTATCAAGAAGATGAAGATCGAGAACATTACAAAGTAAAAGATATGTTATCTCGTAAAGAACTTTAAAAGAGAAACTACAAAAAGACTATTCTAAACCGCCTAAAGCAACAAGACGAATTATAGAAATTGGCTCACATGGATTAAACGTAAGTCAACAAAATTGGCCTGCAACACAAAGAGAAATGTATGCAATCTTTACATTTCTAGAATAATGGAGACATTATATTGGAAATTAGAAAATACATATTTATACGGATGCAACAGGCATCTCAGCAAACAAGAAAAGTAAGAGTACAAGTAGAATCATTGAAAATTGGATTTATAGAATGTTAGAATTTGATTTCGAAATTCACAGAATTGAAGGAGCTGAAAACAAAGCAGCTGATTTATTATCAAGAATAGCAAATAAACATATAGATATTGATGATAAAAATAAAACAACAGACGAAATAATACAAGAAGTAATGAAAGAAGAAAAAGAGATTGTGATAGTTAATCACTACCATAATCGTAATCATTGAAATCATCGTTATTGTCACTACAGGTATAACCTGCCCAACAATTACAAATAAGACGATTACAAAAATGACATTTATGACTATCTAACCAAGAAAAATCCAAAGAAAATTCTTTACCAGAATTATTCACTCTGGAAGAAGCAGAAACCTAAAATGCTATTGAGATAATCCTTTAAATAATAAAGAGCGTGAATACCTGTACCATCAAAATACTCGCAAGAAATCTCGTTAGATTCAGTAACTATTGAATCATCAGAGAAATAACCTTTATAGAAATTTAAAATCTCTACTTCAATGGGAGTAAGATCTAGGAAGGGACTGGATTCCTATTCCTTATAACCATCTTCTCTCTCAACTTCAGGATCAGAAACATCATCACCAGAGGAAAGCTCGAGATCAATAGTCTCCTCAAGAAAAGCTTTTAGAGAAAAATTTGGATTATTAGGATCACAACCATGCTTGCGGATTTTATCCCTATAATCAGCATAATTAAGGATGTTATTGCTATACAGGAACCAAAAAAATTGAGAAGAACGAAGTAGGGTAAAACCCTCATCGTCCAAAAGAGAATTAACAACTCTATTAACCACAATGTTAATATGAGAAGCATCTCCATAAAACCAATGAAAGAAACGAGCCAGAGGGTAAGAAATCCAAACTGTCTTGAGATCAGGATTCACATAAAAATGCATCTTGCGTATAAGGGAATTCGAAGGATAAGATTGATAATCTAAGGCATGAAAACCAGGAAGATCATCAAGGAATTCTGAATTGTCAATCTCTGAAAAAGTTTCATCATTCTCAGATGAATAATCATCATCAAAATTATTAGACATATTGAAAAAGGAAAAATGATAAAGTAAAATGAAAAGGCTAAAAATAATAATAGTTAAAAGGTATAAATATATGGATAAAAGGATCAAAACAAATGCAAAAAGCATAAGGAAAATGCACAGGGAAAACACCTTTTAAATAATGATTGAAACGATCAGAGCTTATGAATATTACAATTGTTTCAGTGCAGAATACCTGATAAGAGTAACTGAAGAATTAAAACAAGAATTTTATCTTAATGAAGCACCACCTTATGATTATATCAATAAGGACGATAATTAAAAATTCATGAGAAAATGACAACTGAAATAAAGATAAAGAATCGCAGAATACCCGCTAGATACGAGATTAAAGGAATCTTGGAAGATGAATTAGAATGTATTAAATATTCACAAACAACAGGAATAATCTATAATGAGTTAAATTGTCCAAAATGTAACAAGTTAATGCAGATTGATAAGAAAAATGCCAAAATGTTTATTTGTAACAATAGGAATTGTAGAAAAACACAGTCCTATTTACCAACTCATGGTTTGAAAACGCCAGATTACCCGTAAACAGAATAATCAAAATATACTATTTATGGTTACTAAAAGTACCCAAGACATCAATATCAATTTACACTGATACCGCATCAAACGTAATCACATATCATGTCAACAATATTAGAAATCTTGTTGGATCACAAGTTCAACCCTGTAAACAAAAGATAGAAGGACCCAGAATCATTGTAGAATTAGATGAATCCAAAATAGGACGAAACAAATACCACCGCAGAAGACCCGTGAAAGGGGCGTGGGTATTTGGAGCTGTTGAAAGAACAAAAAAATGCAGAATATTTGTTACAACAATACCTGATAAGAAAGAATCAACATTATTACAATTAATCAGAGATAACATTAAAGAAGGATCAATTATTTATTCAGATTGTTTCAAATCTTATATAAATATAACATCAACATTAGGATTTGATCATAAGACTGTAAACCATTCAGAATACTTTATAGACCCTGAAACAGGAGTTCACACAAATACCATTGAAGCCAACTGGCTCGGAATAAAAATAGGAATATCATTCAGAAACAGAACTGAAGATAAGATTGAATCATATCTTTGGGAATACATTTGGCGTAGGCAAAACAATGATCTGTGAGAAGCAATGATTGAAGTAATGAAAAATGAATTATTAATTGAAGATTTAGAAGAAGTAAACACTCAAGATAAACTTCAAAAGGAAATTGTAGAATCTTAGAATTTGGGGACGAGAACAAAAACTAGTTACAAAGTAAATAAACCTGAAAGTATTTAAAGAACCCCAAAATGATTCGCTTCAACTCACCATTCAATGGAACAACAAAATAATAATAACCAAGAAAGAACTTCTAAACTAAGAAACTTTCTCGAAAAAGTAAAAACTGAAGTAACTCAAGTATTATTAGAACTAGAAGAAATTACTACTGAATTACCAAACCCACAAGAAACGCCTTGATAGAAACTTTATATCAATACCAAAAAGACCTTCAGAATAACAACTCTACAAAGGAAATAACCTTCCTTGAAGAAATATTAAAAGTAACAAATAAAATCAAAAGTGCACAAACTGCACTAGGATTAAGTTTACTATTACAAGAAATAGAAAAACAACTTAAATGAGTCAAGAACGAAGTTACCATATTGAACATTGGAATAAAAATGTATATCACTCTCTAAATATTGAAACAAAAATAGAAGAAGTAGAACAAATATTAGAATATAAATTTCCTAAAGAAATCAGACCAATTAACCATTGTGACCTTTGTGAAACATTAATTAAAATAATCAATAGTTGGAAAGAATATTTAGGATCAACTCAAAGTCAAAGAAAGGAAATAAAAGAACTTCTTAATATTCAAGAAAAACTTGACGGACAACAACTAATCCAGAAACTAATTGATGAAAACTTAAAATGGCAACTAACACTGGAACTCCAGAAACCCCAATTAATAAGTGTGAAAGCACGACATCTTCCCAACAAAATGGTGTATACCACAGGGTACCACGTAAACCTGTTAGAACCATACTTAATAACAAAAGAACAACAAACCAAAATAGATCTAACGGATATATTGCAACAAGTGAAGAAGAAGATGACATTTAAAAATGTCCTGTATGCCACAAAAATGGACATACACAATTTGAATGCAGATTCTCAATTTGCAAAGAATGCAGAGAAACTGGACATACCAGAAAAGACTGTCCAAACTTCATATACAACAAATGTAACCAATACGGACATCAAATATGGGAATATGATATCCCCTGCAAGAGTGTAAACAGTACAGATGTTATAGAAAATCATGTAGGAAACTCCAAAAAGAGGAAAAGGAATTTCCAAGATCTGAAAATAATTACGAAATCAAAAGAAATCAACGAAGATTGGAACGACATAGGCTTTTGGTAATTGAACAAACTAATAAAGAATGTGGGCACTGTTTCAAGAAACATGAAATAGGAAACTGTGAAAAAAGAAGGATTGAATGGCAAAATAAAATATTTGAATGTGGATGTGATCAAAATATGGTCAGAAGAAGAAGCTCCGGCAATGGAACACCTACCTCCATCTCCTTTAAATTAAAACATACTTACCACTGTTGTGGATGTAAAACCAATTTTGAAAGAAATGATCTTCAAGAAATCATTACTCAAGAAGGAAACACCTTACTATATTGTAAAAATTGCAGATACAATTTTGCAGAACAACTTCCAAAAGGAAATAATCAAAAAGAAGAGATAATGGTACAACTTCTAAATGAAGGAGAAATTCGCAACTGTACAATATGTGCAACATCAGGAATGCGAAATAATATGGTCAACCAGGATCAACACTTCTTCTGTAATCTAGAAGAAAAATATGCATACAAAGCATGGATTGATACAGCATACAATGAAAATATGAATCTAGAACCAGATTACATCACTATTGTTTCTCAATTAAAAGTGCAGGAAGCTTTTATGATCTTAATCTTACAAAAATGATTAAAATAATTAACTACTTAAGAGGAGTAACCTCAATCGATAAAGCATTAGAAGAAACAGATAATAACGTTTATACCCAATACTAAGAGAAGAAGATTTTGAAGAAATCATCTTACAATGTTTAGAATTCCCTAACCAGGAAGAACATGTTGAACTAACAAAACAGACAATAGAAGAATTCAGGAAGAAAGCTGAAGCTCAAGGACTATTCAATATATCAACAAACAAAGGAAAAGAACTATGGAAAGAACCTATTAAAAATGCAAGGTATTGTAACGGAGAATGTAACTCCATATTCTCAGAAGATAATCACATTTACTTTGAAACAAACAACCAGGAAGCATATTGCGAATATTGTTACTTCACAGAAGTAAGA
The DNA here is from genome assembly GCA_003550325.1 of Gigaspora rosea. Taxonomy (NCBI): domain Eukaryota; kingdom Fungi; phylum Glomeromycota; class Glomeromycetes; order Diversisporales; family Gigasporaceae; genus Gigaspora; species Gigaspora rosea. The sequence goes on along the minus strand of QKWP01000001.1, from coordinate 688,952 downwards.
CAATTCACAAAATGTACCACTTGTTAATCATAGTATCAATCACCAGAAGAAAAAGAAAATCAAAGATGCCAAGAGTGTACACAAATAGGAACATCCAAATTCATTGAAAGAATCGAAGAAATTGAATAGAGACAAGAGATCAAAAATCTCAAAAGAAGTCTTGATGAAATAAAAACTGAAACTCTCACTCTACGAAATTTAGTGAAACATTACATATTTAATGAAAGAAATATCTATAGAAGTGATATTAAATTCTATGATGAAATATGTAACCTCTATAGAACAAGAGCTGATAACACTGAACATTATCTAGCAAGTACCAGGGTAGCATACCATAACACTCATTTACAGACAATTGAAGACCAATATATTAATCTCGACAGAAGTGTATTACACCAAAGAGAATTAGAATTACAACAAGAAATCAGTGATATGGAAGACTTACCATTACCTAATGAAGAAGAAGTATTGGAAAACGCTATTCAACAAAAACAAGAGTTACAAACTGTACCACAACTAACTCGAAGTAAATCATCATTGTAACATAGAATTCAAGAACGTGAAGAATGTGCAGAAATCCTAGAATCAGAATTCCAAAAAGCCAAGAAAATCAAAGTAGACTTAACTACTGATTATGTCAACAAAATTGACAAAAGTTTATCTGTACCAAACTTGCCAAGCTTGATAATTACCCTTACCAAATGACTTAATATTTATCACTTATTATTTAAATATTTCATATTACCATATATAGTTTATCTCATATTTTATAACTAGTCATACTTTATTCATGTAAACATTACAATAAGGACGCTTTAAAGAGATAGGATAATGAAAAGTAATTATATCTGTTCTAAAAAGAAAGTGACTGTACTATGCGATGGAAGGTGCATAGCACAAAGGAAAACAAAAAATATTTACAAGCAGTGCCTTATGAAGCACATAAGACTTAATATTAACTTATTGGGAAAAATACTTATCAACGCCATTGAAAAAGAATTAGTCATAATATTTACGCGTTAATACACTATTAAGTGTAAACAAATATTAGAATGAGGCTAGGGTACACAATAAGGTTTAAAGCTCGAATAAGTCAATACTTTGTAAACTTATCTCACACCCACCAGAATGCAACAGCTGACATATAAACATTTTAGTCTTGAAAACTGGGGCATGACCAACGCAAAGAAATTATATAAAAATTACTATATTTAGAAAAGATAAGGCATGTGACATGAGGAATCATATGGACACGCGACAAAGATAAGATGCGTATAACTCAAACATTTACACACTTTAATAATATTTCATTTTGATAATGAAATACCCACACAAACAATTTTATTGAAATAATGAAAATTACACGAAGAAATTTTCAAATTCCAAAAGAATTTAAGAAGAGTTATAGTTAGCTCACAACTATAAATAGGATTGAAATTTAACTTTCAACCAACATGGGACAACGCTACATAAAAAAGAACTTCTGAGGCTCATTGAAAGAAGCAACAGAAAACTATTTGAACATTCAAACGACTTAGAATTAGAGTCATTCAACAGGCACTTAACTAACAAACAGAATACTGTTATAACCAAAACTGAATTAAAACAAACAAAGAAATTGTATCAAAAAATACAATCCAGACTTACTCAACAAAAAATTCAACTTAAAAAGAAATAATTATATGAACACTACTGTAATTATAGAAGCAGTACAGCAAATATTTAACATCATTAAGGAAAACAACCTTAACTAAACAGAAATAGAACAACTATTTCTATTAATAAATAATAATTGATGGAACAACCACTAACTAAAGTAGTAATCAGAGAAGCAAACCTTAAAGCAGTAAAACAATTACTCAAAGGAGTAAACTCAACTATTAAAGCTATTCGAAAAACAGACGACTGCAGAATACTCGAATACATTCAACAACAAACACAAGATTTACTTGTGTATATTAGACAAGACTTAACAACTATCGAAGTAACAGGAACTTTACCACTACTTGAAGACAATGATAGATTTGACTTTGAAGAAACTCAAGAAATTGATAAAGAAAACTCAGATCCAGATCTTAGTAAAATATACCTAAACTCACCAAGAAACGAAAGTCAATTATCAGTATAAAATGACTGAAATATTTAAGCAAGAAGCATACCAACAGTATCTAGAAGTGTATAACAAAATGAGAAATGACCTACACGATCCAAAAGATCATATTCCAGAAACTCATAGTAAATTAGAAATGAAACAGATGATACATAAAATTTACATGACCAAAGAAAAAATAGAACTAACAAAAGAACTTGAAAAGTATTTAGAAAAATACAAAAAACATCATCCAAAACTTGAAGAATATATCGAAACCTTTAAAAAAGAGTTCCTAGAATTACAAAAAATGGAACAGAAATTACTTAATGAATATAGAAACCAAGTAATAAAAGATGAAGCTAGAGAAACAAAAGAACTTCTGAAAGAAAACAAATTCATAAACACATGGCAAATAATCAAAGTACCAAACGTGCAAGAACCATGGAAAAATTATATCTTCTATGAAGAATATATTTTGGCAAACCCAAAACCATTACAAGAAGACTTGAAGAAAGCTCAAAATTATTTTGCTCAAAAACGAATAACTGCAATAATTAATAAATGGAAAAATGAACAAACAATGTATAAATTTCAAAAACTAAAAGAACAAGAAGTAATGGAAAAACTCCTGAAAGAACCTAATAATGAAGAATTCAAAGAATTAAAAGGAAAGCTAATCAAACTTAGAAAAGTTAATAAGAATGTAGACCAATATCTTTTACAAAAAGAATTGGAAGAAGAAGGATTCACATACTAAACTCATTAGATAATCACAATGAAATAGTAAACTCTAAAGAACAAAGCAAACTACAAATACCTAAACACTTCACAGAACTAAGGTTTAGCAAGAAACCACCACCCTTTTATTTCAACAAAAGGCAAAAAAGATTCAGATTTATTGACGACCAAAAATCAACAAACTATTCACAAGAATTTATAAAAAATTGCAACAACTTAGGAATAAACCTTGGAGAAAACTTATTAACATACAAAGGAGAAATCAACTCCGCAAAACAACTAGAAAGGTACCAAATTTGGAGAAATCAGATTGAAAAGTCACCGCTCTTTAATCATACACCAATACCAGGATTAACACATCAAAGCATAATGAAAAAGATTGATAACCTCAATGATAAAGACGAACAAGCCTTATTCACAAACTTTAAACATCTTGATAATGAAAGACAAGATATTCAAGAAATACAAAAAGTTGTGAAAGAAATTAGACCACAAGCAGCATTAAACAGACTCTTAAAAAATTCGACAACAATAGTACAATGTGTAGAAGAAAATTTATTTATAAAAATAGCCGCATCAAAAATGCAAGAACTACAACCAGAACAATATATTAAATGGAAAGAACATATGGATCAAAAAATCCAATATTATTATAATCAAAACCTGAAAGAAAATCAACAACACTTCTTATTAAAGATTATTCTAACAAATCAAATTAAAAAAGGATATGATAATCTACATGAGATGCTTAATCATGATACCTTAAAACTTAACTTTATAGTAATTGATGGAGCAATAGCAGTAGGAAAAACTACATGATGCCATTGGCTTAAAGAATGGCTACAAAAATTAGGGAAAACCGTAATTCTATGAGAAGAAATCACTTTACAACATAAAGATTTATTAAAATGTTCTATAAAGACCCAGAAAGATATAATTTTGCATTACAACTAATCATTATCAATGAATGGAACATGATGTATCAACAATTACATCAACTGCAACTTGAAGAAAAAATTCCTGATAACACTTATATCATCGAAGATAGAACAGTATGCAGTACACAATTCTTCACAGCAGAAAATATTAAAAATGAATTTAAAATAGCAAAATTACAACAAATGCTTGAACACTCAACATTCAATTTATTACCAAACAAATTAAATTATACCATATTCTGCGAACCAGGAATTGAACAAATGATAAAATGGTTTAAACAAAGAGAAATCGAAGTTAACAAAGGAACTTATATAGATATTCCAAAAGACTATCTTATTCAAATCTATAACAGATATCTTAAAATGATCAAACAAGTTCACCCTCAATACATCAGAATCGATAATAAAATTCCAAACCTAGAACACATGTTCAGAACTCTATTCATACACGAAATGCATAAAACAGAAGAATATAATCAAGAAAAGATTTACCAACTACAAAAATATTGGGACGAATATCTAGAACCCAAATTAGCAAAAATTCCTACCAAATCATACACTGTATTAATACCATTAACCAAAAAAGACCAAAAATGGCAAATACTTACAGCACAAAGACTGGATGTAACCATTTACCCCAACCAATATGAAACAATGGGAGGAAGCATCGAAGAAACAGACAAAGGAATATTCACCTCAGCAATAAGAGAATGCGAAGAAGAAACTGGATACACACCAAAAGAAACAAGAATGCAACTCATTCTAAACCATCAATACCTCTCAATCAATAAAAACAGAACTAAAACATTTGTAAAAGGAATCCATGATATCACTCAGGCAGAAAAAAGGATACAAATCTTTACATTCATATATTACGTATATCCAAAAGAATACGAAAAATTCACCAACAAAGAACCTGAAAAAGTCACATCAAGAAAATGGATAACGCTCAAGGAAATACAACATGAATTATTTACACCAACAATTCATTATTACAAAGAAGAAATCTTTGATAAACATATACCCGCATATTGGGAAGAATTTACCTTAAAAGGAAGAGTGTGTACAAAAGGCACATATTGTAAAGTAGAAATGATCGACAGATATTTCTAAGTGATAATTAACACTAACCTTCAACAAAATTGAAGAAACCTGCACAGGCTTAAGGACGAATCATCCTTAAGGGCTAATGTATCGAAGAGCGTGTACAGAGTATCACACAAAATTACCTGGAAGATCATCTTCCAAATACGTACAAATTGGACCATGAAGAAAACCGAACATCGGAAAATTCGAAAAATTGAACCATAACACTAATCGGCTGGTACAGAAATCGGAGTAATAATTGATAAAACAATAAAACAATAATACGTAAACAACGAATATGTTAACGTGATCGAAATAAATAGAAAATTGAAATTAATGTGATGTATTTTACTAATCGAAAATAATTATTTAAACCCGATCTTTTTACATGAAGTTATTCTTGCTATTCAAATTATATTTACATTTATTCAAATTATATTTAACTGACAATTTTACAAAATTACCCTTATCATTAATCATATTACTGTATCAAAATTCGAAATATATACCACAAAATTATTACCGTATAGAACCTTGAATATTAGTTTAGCACCAACGTAATCAATATCTTAAATGATATTAAACTATATAGCGTATATTCTTATTTATTATTACACATTATTATTATTCATCTGTATTATCTATCATATATTAAAAAGTTATAAATAAAGTTTATTAAATATAAACATATTTCTTATCGAAAAACTTGTTAATAAAGTGATTTAATTATATAACTTTCTGGACCAAAGTTTCAACGAACATCAAAAGTGAAATAGCGCGCACTCTTGAGTACTAACTTTGAGAATAGCTACCTCAAAGAAGGAACTATATTGAAACAGAAGTATTAACTAACATTCGATAAACAA
>QKWP01000001.1:646136-681342 GCA_003550325.1 Gigaspora rosea | reverse complement strand
TATTCACCGCAGCAATAAGAGAATGTGAAGAAGAAACTGGATACACACCAGAAGAAATAAGAATGCAACTCATTCTAAACTATCAATACCTTTCAATCAATAAAAATGGAACTCAAATATTTGTGAAATGAATTCACGATATTACCCAAGTAGAAAAAAGAATACAATTCTTTACATTTATATATTACGTATATCCAAAAGAATATGAAAAATTCACCAACAAAGAACCTAAAAAAGCCTCACCAAGAAATGGATGACGCTCGAGGAAGTACAACATGAATTATTTACACCAACAATTCATTATTACAAAGAAGAAATCTTTGATAAACATATACCCGCATATTGGGAAGAATTTATCTTAAAAGGAAGAGTGTGTACAAAAGGCACATATTGCAAAGTAGAAATGATCAACAGATATTTCTAAGTGATAATTAACACTAACCTTCAACAAAATTGAAGAAACCTGCACAGGCTGAAGGACGAATCATCCTCAAGGGCTAATGTATCGAATAGCGTATTCAGGGTATCACATAAAATTACCCGGAAGATCATCTTCCAAATTTGCACTAATTGGACCATAAAGAAAACCGAACATCGGAAATTCGAAAATTAAACCGTAACATCAATCTGGCTGGTACAGAAATTGGCGTAACTATCGAAAACAATCAAAAACAATAACACATAAACAACGAATATATTAACGTGACCGAAATAAATAGAAAATCGAAATTAACGTGATGTATTTTATCAATCGAAAATAATTATTTAAACCCGACCTTTTTACATGTAGTTATTATTGCGTATTTAAATTGTATTTAGTATTTATTCATATTTTATTCACATTTCATTATTACTTTTATAAATAGTTAATCACATTACTGTATTAAAATCGAAATTTATACCACAAAATTATTACTGTATACCGTATAGAACCTTGAATATTAGTTTAGCACCAATGTACTCAATATCTTAAATGATATTAAACTATATAGCGTATATACTTAGTTACTATTACACATTATTATTCAACTGTATTATCTATCGTATATTAAATATTATAAATAAAATCAAAGTTTATTAAATATATTTCTTATCAAAAAACTAGTTAATAAAGTGTATTTAACTATATAACTTTCTGGACTAAAAGTTTCAACGAACATCAAAAGTGAAATAGTGCGCACTCTTGAGTACTAACTTTGAGAATAGCTACCTCAAAGAAGGAACTATATTGAAACAGAAGTATTAACTAACATTCGATAAACAATAAAGAATTAAAAGCAAAGAAATACTTAAAAGAAATATAAAGCGCTCAACCAACTGACACCTACGAATCACACCTTTACCTTAGAAAATTTAACTAACCACTACAACATAAATTCAACAGAACAACAAGCCATTCAGGCTATATTTAATCCAAAAAGTAGTAAGAAACCCAAGAAACTTGGTTAAAAACTACTCAACAGTTACCTACGGACTACACACCCATAACCATCAATGAACCTACGAAATAAAATTAGAAAGAACAAGCGCCAAAAGAATCATATTCAACCAATCATAATTATTTACTTACTCAATCATTTAAAATAAAACTCAAAGCATTTCAACGCCAAAATTCTAAATAATACAATATAGTACAGTAATTGAACAGGGAAAGGCATCCAACTTCGCCAAAAACAAATTCTTAATGATTAACACCAAAACAGCCTTAATACATCAAATAATATTATTCATAGTATTAGTAATTTTAGCCTCAGAACAATATCAATATCAACAGAAAAATCGAACCATAGTACAAGCCGATATAGTAATTTCAGTACCAATACCACAAACAACATCTGCAACACCAACTTCTACAATACCAAACACCCAAGAAAATCCAAGTACAAAGCTAACAAACGCCAAAATCACAATACTAGCTACATCTACAGACACTCCAAACAATAATATAAACAATACTTTAGCAATAGAAATTCTATCAACAATCACAGCCGCATTATCAATAATAGCCATATTATTAGGAATCTGTATAAGAAGAATTAGAAAAAGGAAATTAGCCTACAAGCGCAACTTAACACAAGCACCAATAGGAATGAGTCAAACACTATTTACAACACTATTAGATATAAACAATATCAACATAGAACAGTTAGCCCAACAATTATCACAATTGCAAAACAACCAACCACCGAGATACAAATAGAAAGGCGCTTAAGACATAACATTTTAATACCTTATCGTGCCAAAACAACATACTAGTGTAACTGTATATGAACTATTCCATTCAAGAACCTTTATTCATAAACAATATAATTAGAAACATTAGAACAAACCAAAGCATATACCCACTTGATCAAATATATTCTCAAACACAAATATTCTTTTACATACAATCTATGACCACTATCCAAACTATTGTACCAACTACAATTGATAACACTTCAGGAGATATATCAAAGAACCCTTTAGCATACTCATTGTTACAAGCACTAATTATAGTAATATTTATCTATATATTAACAATTACTATTTGCTGTATATCAATACAAAGGTATAAAAAGAGATTATACAAAAGACATCTGAACGTATCATACGAAGCCCAATACAACGACTCAGGCTGCTGCTAAATGAATCAAACCCAAGAACAACCAATTACACCAATCTCACCAGAAATTGCTACAATTATCACACTTACTGTTATAAGTATCGCATTAATAGTACTTATTACCATCTGTATACACAAAAGCTGTAACAGAAGAAAACAAAGGAACTTAAGAAGAAACAATAGGGTACCAGAATTTCAACAAGGACAACACGAACTAAGAACCCTAACCCAAGAACAAATCAATAGTCTACCACCTGATCAACAACGAAAGCTTAGACAATACCAACAAGCACTCCAACAAGGAAACAATATCTTCAACGGAAGAAGATAAATGAGTCAACAGTTCTCACTCGTAACAATATCAGTACCCACAATAACTCAGTCAATAACTCAGACCTTAAACATAACAATAACTCAAACAGCACAACCAACAACTGTATTTCAGACAACTACAGCAACTGCAACAGTAACACCTTCATACTTTCAAGACCAGAACGTAATAATTGAAGACATAGTAATAGCATTAATAGCAGTATTCACATTTATATTAGCAGTATACTTCGGATATAAACAAAGACTTAATAATAAACTCAAATTAGCAGAAAAAGAACAACAAAGAATATATCAACTTGCATCAGCAATTGATAGTACTATAACACCTGTAACTACAGCTTAATGAATAATAACAACATCAACTTATTAAACCCTGAAGAATACCTCAAAGATATTGAAAATAGAATCAAAAAACTAAGAAATATCGATTTAGGACCCAAAAAGTACAAACAGTTAGAACAACACGAAAAAATAATATTTCAACAAAGCAAGGTCATAATTGATCAAAATAAACCTGCAAGAGCAGAACTAGTACAAGTATATATTATCAACTATATAAGGAAAAGAGAACTTGAAGAATATATTAACAACATTGTAAAAGTGTATAAACAGGACCTAGAATATTTAACCAGAATCACGAACCAAAAATACCTGAATGCAACACAGTAACATAATTAAACTCACAAACCAAGAACTCAACTACTGGCTAACGATATATCCAAATACATATTATCACAACTCAAGAAAAAGAGAATTACAAGACCAATTCAAAAGATATTTTGATAGTGTACCTTCATATCAAACAACATTAACAACAAGAGAATACGATACATTTGTAAAAGTAATCAATGCACTACGAACCCTTAAAGACGAATATAAAAAGGAACTTGAAAAGATATTAAAGAAAAAGAAAGAAAATCAGAAGAAATTCCTTGATAAACTCAAGAAATTCCCAGAAATAAAAGACTCATTAACCTATATAACTATTGGACATATTTCTAAAGAAAAAGAAGTATTAAAGAAAGGTCTTGAACTAGAGAACTTACACATCAAAGACTATATACAATTTTGTCTATATACAGAAATAAAACCAAACTTTGGCGCACAATGGCAGGCGCTATAGAATTTCCAGACCTTAATAAAATAAATTTCAAAACTTTAATGAATGGAATGATACTCAATGGCTCAAATTGGGTACAATTTAGAAACCATTTCGAACATGCAATACAAGTATATGTACCACTGGACTTATTAATAACAGGATACTTTACTGGAAACTATAATAATGGATATAATAGAATAGCATTAAATAATATAGCAGGACTTATAGCAGGAGATGCAGCAAATGCAGGAGCATATAATGTAGTATTTTTTAAAGAACTTAGTACACAAATTGGTGATATTATGCTTTGATTACGACAGATACATATTATATGAAACACATAAAAATGAACTGACAACATACTTCCCAAGTGACTTCAACAGAAGAGCACGAAGAAGAAGACATGAATGGGAATCAGTACAAGATAACCCAACAACAATCTTACTAGACAAAACCAATTTTCCTGAAGAAATTAACATGTACTTCGAAGCAGCACATGCTGGAGGGACAGGACAAGAAAACTTAACATGCGCAGATACAGATGGAATCACAAGACAAGTATCATTCAGATTATGGTTTGATAAAATATTCATAACACCAAAAATGATCAAAGAAAAGCAGAAACAGTTCAAGAAAATGAAATTTGAACCAAGATATTTAATTGAAATAGATGAAGCAGCAAATTTCCAAACTAAATTTAACCGCGACTTAGCACTATGTAGAAACAACACATCATTCTTAGGAGGACTACAAATATTATTAGAAGAAATGTTACCAAATGGACGACATGAACTAGAAGACTACAAAAGCCAAATGAACTTAATTAACAATGAAATCACAGATACACCAGCATTCTTTACAGCATTATTAAGAGTATATGATTATTATAATTCAGGAAAAGTAGGAGAATATTTTAGAAACCAATCAGAAAAGAAACAAACGAACTTCCTAAGTAAACAAAGAGAATTCTATGACAATGAAAAGAAGAAAAAAGAAAACAGATTCAAAAAGAATGAATTTGCAATAGTATCCCTCAGAAACATGAAATGTTATAATTGCAGAAGAAAAGGACATCTTATGAGTGACTGTAGATCCAAAAAACAAGATAAAGGATATAACAAAGGAAAAAAATTCTCAAAAGAAAGATTCTCAAAAGATAGAAGCAGAAAAGAATTTAATAAGAAAGGAAATGGATATACGGATAAAAAAAGAAGAACATGGAAATCCAGAGAAGACTATAAGAGATGAAAGGAATCAAAGAAAAGAAAAGACTCATCCAAGCCTTATAGAACCAAAGAAGAAAGATTCAAAAAATCATCATTTCGCCCAAAAGACTCATCAGGACAATACGAAAAAAAATATAAACCATTTAACAAAGAAAAATACAAGGATAAGAAAATGTGGTGTGATCACTGCAAAACAGACACACATTTTACCAATAGCTGTTATAAATACTGAAAAGACATAGAAGAAGTAGAAGACCTAATGGTATTTAACTTTTAAAAATCAATAGAAAAAGAATATTTTGATGAATACATCCGATTCACAAAATTTAGAGAACAATATCATCTTGAAAATGAATACTCATCAAGTGATGAAGAAGCACAATCCTATCAAGAACCTGAACAGTACGAATCATTAAGCGATTCAAGTGAATCTGATGAATATAAAAGTCATAACCTTGAAAAGAAAAACTCAGAAGAATCAGAAAATGATTATTATTTCTAAACGGGAGCATGTCCAATACTCATGAACAATTCCCTAAATTAAATACAGGCTATATTGGAGAGTATAATAACAAACATTATAATATATATAATTATCCATATCCATATTCATGTACCAAAGAACTAGAACTATTTATTTACCTTTAATAAAGAAAAATATTTTAACGAACCAAAATACTCTGCCTATCATAATTACGAAAAATTATTCTTTCCTGAACAAACAAAAATCAATAAGCTCAAACAAAAAGGAGCAAAAGGATTTTACTTTATAGCACTCGTAAATGGCATAATAATGGAATTCAAACTAGATGAAGGATCAACTAACACGTCAATGGGAATAAATCATGCAAAGAAATTAGGACTAGAAAAAATCATATCAAAACCGGCAATAGCAGAAGCAGTAGGAAGTGAAGTCAAAATAATAGGCAAAATAGTAGTCGATATCAAAATTAATGAATATTTAACATGCAATCTAAAGATAGACGTTCTAAACACAGAATCCAAATACATCCTCCTTAGTAACAAACATCAATCACAAATAGGAATATCAAAAGATCAAAAGAATCATACTATTCTCATTAATAATGAACCTACACATAATCAAAGAGTTCTCATACACCAACACTACCGATTGAAGCAATCCAAAAACGGTTACGGCAATGCTCAGAGGCTACTGCCAAACCTATTCGAAGTGTACTCTAAGGATAAACCTAGCAGCAAGTTTCGAGTATCCATATTTCACCAATGACCTTTCTTTTCTTCTAAGGCTAGTAAGAAGTTTCGAAAACCCGCGGACGAAAGAAAAGGAAGTGAAGTGAAACAAGGTGCCCAACTAAATAAAAATGAACTCACACCTAGCCAAGCATATCAATCTCAAGAAATAATAGAAATGAGAACTAAAACTAGTGTTGGGTCGTCTCTATTACATTCACGAAGTGAAGTAAAACAAGGCGCCCAACCAAATAAAATTAACCAGACTCACCAATCTAAAGAAATTAATGATCAAGACAAAACCCAAACAAATAATACAGTTGGTTGCCATTACTTCCCTGGAAGTGAAGTAAAACAAGGCGCCCAACGTTACAAAAATAATCGAACTACCAACCTAACGAAACTAACAAACAAATCAAAGAAGAACTCAATATAGTTGAGGCGCCATTGTCCTTATATTCACAAAGTGAAGTAAAACAAGGCGCCCAACTAAATAAAAATATATCAAATGAACCTAAGAAACCTAATATAAATGAAAATATAGAACCAAGAAAAGAAAACAAAAGTGAAGTAAAACAAAGAAGTAAAACAAGGCAAAACAACAACAAACAAAGTAAACGCCTAAGCCCAACTCCAAAAGTAAAAAAAACAAGCTGTGGGCACAGTATTACCACTTTAAAAGTGCCTAATCAACAAGATATTCCTAAAGAACCTAAAGAACTAAGCGAGATAACTCGCAAGGAACATGAAAAGAGAATCAAATATGACTTATTTACAATATCACATAATAATTCAAGTGCACTCCAACTGCTTTATAAACAGTGTGAAAGGAACCAAAGTCACAAGAAACTAATCAGAATAACCTGTATGGATTATGGAAAGACATAGTCGAAGCAGTTATACAAACAGGAAATAATATAATACAAACATTCGTGCAGTATATATCTGCAAAAGGAGATTTTAAAGACAAATTTGAACAAAATCAAATCACATTAATTAGAGGCATACCAGATATCGAAAATGATATCAAAATAATAGAAGGCAATAAACAGTCTCAATTGAAGCTAGTTATACATGCAACAATAGAACTTGACCTCTCGGGTAATACATATAATAAGCAAGGTAACCTAAACTAGAGAATAACCAGAATAATAGAAGAAGTGCAAAGAGCGTATAAAATTGGAGCCAGGAACTATGTACTTCATATTGGAATGGCTCGGAATAATAACAAAAGTGATGTAATACAGAACCTGCAGGAAATATTAAAACAAACAAAAGATACTGACGTCACAATATTATTAGAAAACTCAGCAGCAAACAAATACTATGGTGCTACATTAGAAGAACTAATAGAAATTAGATCCAAGATTCACAAAGAAAATCGGTATAACAAAAACCTTGCAAATGGAAAAACGATAGATAGAGTTAAGTTGTGTTTTAATACACAACATTATTTTGCAGCAGGAGCAGGTAGAACAACAGAAGACTATAAAAAAGTCTTAGATAAGTATGGAAAAGATATCCAATTTTGCCACATAAACAATGTGGTTCGCGCTAGAAAAATTAAAATTAAAGACAAAAACGGCCGTATATACGAAATTAAAGAAACAATCTTTGTAAGTGAACATGACATCCACGAACACCTGCTAACGGGATTATTACCCCAAGAAATATTCAAAACCATGGTACAACAATGTAAAGGAGCTGCAATACTAGAAACACCCAGAAAGAAAGACTGGGATAAACAAGAACAAATAAAGGAAGTACAAATGCTGAGGTATTTGTAATTATTTATTCTGAAGTTTATCAATATTAAGGTTTAATTTTATAATTTTCATTTATACTTTAGATCCAGAGCTTATTAACCTATGTATTTAAGGTATAAATCCAATTTTTTAAGTTTATTTGTTTTTATTGGTTATGTTGTTTATTGAAATTGATACAAGTTATAATTTATATACAAAACAAACCATGTTTAGGTGAATAACCATTTGTTGGACATGAGTAAGTGTGCAAACATAATTTACTTTGAATGTTTTAGAGATGGCATTGAATAAGATGACACAAAATATTACAAATTTTATTAGATTTTACACTTTTTGTAGCTAAAATGCAGCAGCTTAAACATTATATAAATTTAATGTTTCAATTTATGTTCATTATATGATTAAATTTAATTATTATATAATTTATCTTGAAATTTACCTATGTGAAGCAAATAAAATTCATGTATACAATAACTTTAATGCATGTGTAATTTATATACTTTAATATTATCCCTAATATATAAATAAACTATACATGTTATAATGTTAATTTTTACTTACAGGCTTTTCTTGTGTGTTACCTAAAATCAAAAAGTTATGTCGCAAGGTTTAAGTTTAAAATGTAGCTTTAAAGTATTTTTTAACTTTAATAAAAATGAAATTTTTGGAGTAATTTATTACCATAATAAATTTTTTTTAGATGGGTAATAATTTTATATTAATTATTACAAACTTTACAGTTCAATAGTTTGGTATTATGTCTCTACAAATAAAGCTATAGAGGAATTCCTTTTATTTACTCATAATTTTAATCTGCTATATTTTTTTTTCCCTAAAAAGGAGGCAAGAATAAATAACTTAATTTAAATTCTTTTTAAAAAGCTCTATAGTTTTGTTTATAAAGATGAAATACTAGTATTGGTGAAACTTTATCCAAAACTCTATGAGTGCTTTATCTTAAACAATACTCACGATTGTTTGTCATAAACCACACATAGTTTTGTTTATATAGTGCACTGAAGCCCAAATGGAAATGTATGATTAAATTCAAAATGATAATATAAGAAAAGCAATGTATCAAGTGATTTGAGAAATTAATTTATTAGAATAGTCATTATATTATTTAAATTTCATATATTATTTTGAAAAAGATAATGATATAATAATCAAAAGAATCGACATTAAAGATGCAGTACAAGCTTTTAATATATTTAATTGAATACTTATATTTGATCAAATTATTCAAAGTTCACATCAAATTGTGGTTTAAGCAGATTTTTGACATATTTTAATTTTGTTACTCTCTTCAGTGAAACAAAAAATGCATAAGCTTTGAACATAGAACTTGTTATGATCCATGTAACTGGTGATATCATGATTTTTTTTTATTAATTGTATAATTGATCAAATTCATTGTAAAGTCTAGAGTTGAAATTTATATTCAGTCCATTAACTTGTTGTGATATATTAGCATTTCTTCCAAGAGGTAGTGTTCTAAATATTAATATTATTTGAAGTTACATTGAATATTGGAGTCAATATTATTAACTACAAATTCATTCAGATGCTAATTTGTGCCTGGGGACAAGTAAGATGATCCAAATTCGAGTTTACTATTATAGAAGATAATAAATATACAATCAATTGCTAATCAATCACAAAATAAAATATTTTAAATGCATATATTTAACAAAACTTAAAATATTTCTACCCCAATCAACAACCATCCCATGATCTATGTAAATCAATAACTCTGCAAAGTTTTTCATTTTTCACAAGCAAATTTCCATTGCATGATGCTACCATTTAAGAATAGTGTGTTTTAAAAGCACATTAGCTCAAGAAATTATTGAAATTTTCAATTTGGATATTCAAGTGAAAACTGGTATTACACTTCACGAGAAAAAGATGAGTGACAGGCTCAAAGGTAATTTACTATGTACAAGACAATGTGGATGCATTCTACATGATTAATTAAAATTGTTAGGCTTCAAGTTATATATATATTTCTTATATTCATTTCTTTCATCTTACAATAATTGAATATAAATATATGATTCAGTTTTTTTAACAATAAAAGAACAGCTATATAATTAATTACTTACCTTTGTCTATTTCGAGTTTCAAAAAAAAAAGAGATCTCAGTAAATGCATTATTTTTAAAAAAAATTAATAATTAAGACTTTGGCTAGTTGACCACGATATATATGAATTTTATATAAATTTCATATAAAATGACAATTTTTGTATTACAATTAAACTTGTGTAACATTTGAGTTGGCCCCCCCGTTATTTTACTAACCTCTAGATAGTATAAAGATTTAATTAAATAAATCATAATTAAGTATACAATTAAACCAAATATTGTACATCTTAATTTAAATTGAATTTGAAGAATTGTTCTTTGTAGTTAAATTTTAAATATGTATATTTTTGATACAGAAAATTAGAGGGATTAATAGGCAATACTCTAGCAAGTTGCAGGTATGACTTCAAGATAGAATCTTTAGACAGACTATTTAAATAGGCAACCAAAAGTTGCAAATGTGTCTAGTTGTACTCTTTCCATATAAAGCTTCTAAGAACATAACTAATAAAATTCTAATCCCAAAACAGGCAGTTTGAAACCAAAAAAATTAATGCACAAGACAGGTTTAAAACTTATTTTATTGTATTTTCTTTTTTGTTTGTTTTATTGTTTTTTTTCACTTTGCTCATATATTAGGCCAATTTGGAATAATTCTATTCTATAGTCTCTAATTGGCTAATTTTTCTTTTTGGATTTGTATCACTTACACAGATAAATGCATACCTGCTACTATTATCTACTTCTGCTCTTGTAAAGGTCATGTTAATTCTGGTACCTATATCCACTTTTTCTCTGGTTCTTATAGGCATTATACTTAACTGATTAACAAGAAACGGTTATTGAATACAGTCTAATTTTTCAAAGTATTGATAGTTGAATTACTGTTGTTTGAGAGTGACAAACCAAAGTTACAAAAACTGCTAAAAACAGGGGTTATCTAATAAGATGCTGAGTTAACAATTTTGTAAGATGCAGTTACAGTAGCCATAGTTAGAAATATATTAATCCATTAAATTATAGTAAATTGATTTAGCTACAAAATAATAGCTTTCTTTTTTAATATCTTTTTAGATCAAATGCTATTAGTGTTTAATGTTTGTATAGTCTTTCAGTATCGTAGACTATAGTAATATTTAAAAATTACTTTAAACTTGTTATTAAAACTACTCTTATTCTAATCTAATATATTACTAAATTTGGTTTTGATTTTATATATACTAAAACTTATGGTATGATAGTATAATATGATAAAATTTTAATAATATGTTTATTGTATAGACACAAAATAACGCTCAATTGCGCATTATTTCGAGTAAGCGCATGAATAAGGACTAATTTTTATAATGATGCTCGGAATTCTAAAGTTTGTGACCAATTGATTCTCGAAACTCATCGGTCTATAATTGTGCATTTTATATTATAATAAAATGGATTTGGAGTTAAAATCAGATACTGAATAAAATTGTTGTGCTCCGGGTAAGTGATGCAGATGGATTGTCACACCAAATGATTGCAGGTTATATTGGGGTGCGCATTGATTTTGGACGCAAATGAGTGTTAATTTGAAACTATATATCCATTTTGGGTGATCTGAATGTCGAAATAAGCACCTGTGTGGTAGAGTAAGTCATATAAACAATTTGTTTAAATAAATATTCAAAGTAATAGCTTACAAAAATATATTAAAATATTATTTAACAAATTTAGTTTGAACAAATTCTAAAAATATAAATAACTTAAAAATAAATATTAAACCAAAATTATAAAGATTAATTAGAAATGTAAATGAAAAGAATAGTCCTATTATGTAGCTAAAAAACTTATTGCTATATTTTAATTCAAAACTTCCAGTATATTAGTATATTAAAAAAAAATAATGAGCTATAAAGAAAACAATTTTAACTATATCATATAAATTTATAACTTGTTTATATTAAATACCATCTTTTTTTTTAGGCGACTCAGCAATTAAAAGCTGTTTTAATTAATTCCAAATCATTTTATAAAAAATTGGATAAAAACTTTGTAAAAGAAAAAAATTGTTGAAATCTGTCTTATGCAAAAATTCATTTTATTTATAAAAAAAAAATACATATAACTAATCAGATTGCATATAAAAATTCATATTTTATGGCTAATATTATTAAGATCAAATAAATGATCGGTCTTATTGGACCACACAAACTAATAAATGATTACCTATGTCTCAATATGTAATCTCTTTTAGAATCTGCTATCATTGATTATCGATACTTGTTCCACATCTAGCTTTAAACCTTCAGTACCATCTCCTACTCAACAAATTTTTAATCATAATGCTCGTTCTCCTTAAATTTAATTCCATCTTGATTATAAGTACAAGGGAATATCCCCTTAAAACCACTCATATCGCAGATTTTTGATAATAAATAGACGCTTTATATTTATCTTTTTCGACTCCAATTCCTTGTTCATAACAATAAGCGACATGATTTGTTCCATTAGTGTTGCCCATATTAGCAGACTTTTGATAATAAGTGAATGCCTTATGCTCATCCTTTTCGACTCCAGTTCCATTTTGATAACAATTACCAAGTGCAAATATTCCATCAGAATTACCCATATCAGCAGATTTTTTTTGATAATAAACGAATGCCTTATTTTCGTCCCTTTTAACCCCAATTCCATTTTGATAACAATATCCAACATTATATGTTCCATTAACATGCCCCATCTCTGCAGATTTTTGATAGTAAATGAATGCTTTACGTTCATCTTTTTCAACTCCAATCCCATTCCTATAACAATATCCAACATTATATGTTCCTCTAGCATCTCCCAATTCTGCAGATTTTTGGTAATAAAAGAATGCCTTACGCACATCCTTTTCGATCCCAATTCCATCTTGATAACATTCAGCAAGATTATTTATTCCTAGAATATTTCCCATTTCAGCCGATTTTCGATAATAACTAAATGCCTTACGTTTATCCATTTCAACTCCAATCCCTTTATCATAGCAAAATCCAACATTATTTATTCCTAGATCATGTCCTCATATCAGCAGATTTTTGATAGTAAATGAATGCCGCACGTTCATCCTTTTCAACTCCGATTCCATTCCTATAACAATATCCAACATTATTTGTTCCTTTAGCATCTCCCATTTCTGCAGATTTTTGGTAATAAAAGAATGCCTTACGCACATCCTTTTCGATCCCAATTCCATCTTGATAACATTCAGCAAGATTATTTATTCCTAGAATATTTCCCATTTTAGCGGATTTTTGGTAATAAGAAAATGCCTTTTGTTCATCCTTTTCAACTCCAATTCCTTTATCGTAAAAATATCCAACATTGTTTGCTCCTAGTGCATGTCCCATATCAGCAGATTTTTGATAATAAATAAATGCTTTATTCTCATTCTTATCAACACCAATCCCATTTCTATAACAATATCCAACATTAAACGTTCCTTCAACATGCCCCATCATAGCAGATCTATTAAAATAGTTAAATGCCTTATATTCATCCTTCTCAACCCCAATTCCATCTTGATAATAGGTACCAAGTTTAAATATCTCATCGGAAGTTACAGAAACATCAATATTAGCAGATTCATAATCATTGTCATGATCGAATATTTTATTAGTATCATGTTTAATCTGATTAGTCTGTAGTGTATCAATTATTAATAGGCTTTTATTGTTATTTTGATAACCTTATCATTAATCAGTAGAATTATTATGGTTTAAAAGATATTATTAAAAAAACAAAATTGAAAATAATCAATATCATTGATATTAATTTGTCAAACATCATTTTAAATATTAAAAATATAAAAAATATTGTAAATTTGAATAAATATCAAATTTTACAGGAACGCCATTGAAATATTGTAGAATTTCCAAGCCATCTTAAATTGTGTATTTTCTTGACTTCATATCTTTTTTTTTTTTTTGTTCTTAGCATAATCCCAATTACAATATACCCACCGCGTTGAAAAGCGGGAAACCTGATGTCTTTCTACCCATAAAGTTTCAATGGTATTAGCCTATTAGATTGAATCCGCTCAATAACTTATTTAAAATATCCATCATTCAAAATTTTCTACAAATTATCTTTTTGTATTAAGTAAATTATTGCTTCGAAATGGTGTTTCACAATTGATAGAAGTAAAATTTTCGATGTTTATTTCACGTAGGAACGAACTTCCCCATTGTATAAAATTCTACTAATATTTGACCAATTTTTATATTTTCTTATATATAATATGTTATTTTTTTTCAATTAGCAAAAAATATGTCAAAAAAAAGCATTCGTTAGCTCCTAGAGATATTAATCAATTATATATTTATTATCATAAAAACTGGCTGATACATATAGAGTCAACAAATTAATCACATTACATAAAAAATGTAGTTTTATTAGGGCCCATAAAACCAAAAATTTTGCGTAAGAAAATACTAATTATGTCATGACAAAAAATTCATACAAAATTTTACTATATACTATGTCATAAAATAATTCTAATACAATCTAACATTATGGCTCACCGTTTTGACAGTTTATTTTTGGGCAAATGAAATTTAACGTGAGTACAGAACCACAGATTTTTATTATTGTCGTTATGCTATGAAAAATAGTCTATTATGTCTTAATTGAATTTTTTCAATTTCTTTATTTTATTAATTATTAAAGAAAAAAAAGCATCATTCACACAACGACAAGCGTACTTATGTGGCTTTATCCTTTTCTATTTCTAACATAAGCTTATTCATACACTCAATAGGTATGTTATCTTCTTGACTTTCTATAATTTTATCATTAATATTTCCATTTGTGCAAAATGCCTGAGAGTTTATGGTCACTAATTCGTTAAGACTAATAAATCTACTTGTATAAACTGCTTGAGGATGCATTAATCCTGATTTTTCAAGCATAGTTTCAAATTTATTAAATTTTAATAAAATTTCATAATTATTTTTCCAGGATTTAATAACTTCATAAATTTCTGAAGCCATTGGACGTTTTTCTGGATCATTATCCCAACATCTTTTCATGAGATCGATATAATTTTGTGGCATGTTTTTAGCAACAGTTGGTCTTAAACCATTTCAAACTTCTGTAAGAAAACATAAATCATGATTTTTGTCTGAAAATGCCAACCTTCCTGAAGATACCTCCCACATTATTATACCAAATGAATAGACATCAGATGCGGGAGTATATCCTCTACTGCGTAGAACTTCTAGCGTTATATATGGAAAAACACCATAAATTCCATTTGATTTGGCTAATATTTTATTAACAGCTTCTGCAAGTCCTAAGTCTCCAATATATGCATTATAAAGTTTATTCTGTAATATGTTTCCACTGTGCAAATCACGATGGATAATACCATGAGAATGAATTGTTTTAAGATCAAATGCAATATATGATAATAATTCTAATTTCTCTTTCCACACTATTTTTGCAACTTTACAAAGATTTTGTCTTAAAGAACCCTTTGGGGCATATTGCATTACTAAAATATAGTCATTAGTGGTAATAATATCTTTTGATATTCCGTAACATTGTAAAAATGTGGGTTCTATACATCCAATATTATAATATACATTTAGCTACAATACAATATATTAGTAAAATAAAATTAGAAACTCATCAAATTCATATATCAAATATCTACCTCTTTTAAGAGAGCCTCAAAATTATTTCGTGATTCTCGAAGAAATTTAAGCGCAACGTTTTTTGTTGATCCATTTAAATTACATTCTGCCAAAAATATGGTTGCAAACCCACCTTTTCCAATTTCTTTAATAATTTGTAAATCTTTGAATGGAATCCATTGTAGAGAAGTATTTCGTAGAAATTTTAATATCTCTGTATCACCATCTGCATTTACCGGTTCAGATTTCACAATACAAGCATCGGTTCAGTAAGTTGGGAATTCAAAAACCGACGCACATATAAATGGCTTGTTAAATTAATAATAAAATTACCTGGCTTTAGATTATCTCCTCTAATTAGAACTTGTTAAACAAATAATAATTAAATAAATAAGAAGTGATGAATTTAAAAATATTTACCTCTGATACCAATATTCTGCTTTTTTTATATCTCTTGCTATTCCAATTGCATTTTGATAACAATTACCAAGTGCAAATATTCCATCAGAATTACCCATATCAGCAGATTTTTGATAATAAACGAATGCCTTATTTTCGTCCCTTTTAACCCCAATTCCATTTTGATAACAATATCCAATATTATATGTTCCATTAACATGCCCCATCTCTGCAGATTTTTGATAGTAAATGAATGCTTTACGTTCATCCTTTTCAACTCCGATTCCATTACTATAACAATATCCAACATTATATGTTCCTCTAGCATCTCCCATTTCTGCAGATTTTTGGTAATAAAAGAATGCCTTACGCACATCCTTTTCGATCCCAATTCCATCTTGATAACATTCAGCAAGATTATTTATTCCTAGAATATTTCCCATTTCAGCAGATTTTCGATAATAACTAAATGCCTTACGTTTATCCATTTCAACTCCAATCCCTTTATCATAGCAAAATCCAACATTATTTATTCCTAGAGCATGTCCCATATCAGCAGATTTTTGATAGTAAATGAATGCCGCACGTTCATCCTTTTCAACTCCGATTCCATTCCTATAACAATATCCAACATTATGTGTTCCTTTAGCATCTCCCATTTCTGCAGATTTTTGGTAATAAAAGAACGCCTTATGTTCATCCTTTTCAATCCCAATTCCATCTTGATAACATTCCGCAAGATTATTTATTCCTAGAATATTTCCCATTTTAGCGGATTTTTGGTAATAAGAAAATGCATCCTTTTCAACTCCAATTCCTTTATCGTAAAAATATCCAACATTGTTTGCTCCTAGTGCATGTCCCATATCAGCAGATTTTTGATAATAAATAAATGCTTTATTCTCATTCTTATCAACACCAATCCCATTTCTATAACAATATCCAACATTAAACGTTCCTTCAACATGCCCCTTCATAGCAGATCTATTAAAATAGTTAAATGCCTTATATTCATCCTTCTCTACTCCAATTCCATCTTGATAATAGGTACCAAGTTTAAATATCTCATCGGAAGTTACAGAAACATCAATATTAGCAGATTCATAATCATTGTCGTGATCGAATGTTTTATTAGTATCATGTTTAATCTTATTAGTCTGTAGTGCACCAATTATTAATAAGCTTTTGCTGTTATTTTGGTCATCTTATCATTAATCAGTAGAATTATTATGATTTAAAATATATTAATAACAAAACAAAATAGAAAATCATCTAGATATTTTATGCAATAAAGAACTTAATATTACCTATATTATTTGATTTCTTAGACATTTCTTCAGGTTTAAGCGCTTCCAATTCCACATTATCGACAATCGTTTCATCAGCCTCTTTTAGTTGTGCAACGAATGCGGTCGATTCATCTTTTAAAAGTTCATTATACCAAATATTAATAGTTTCATATACTTCTTCAGAAGTTGGTCTTTTGTTTGGCTGAGCATCTAAGCATTTATTTATCAATTCAGCAACTAATTTTGGTACGTGTGTTGGAATAATTGGACGTTTTCCTTCATAAATATCGAGTAACAAGTTGAAATCATATGGAATTCCTTGATATGCTAGAAAACCTGATATTATTTCACATGCTATAATACCAAAAGAATATACATCAGATGATTTACTATATTCACTTTTGTATAGTACTTCAGGCGCTATGTATGGAAGTATACCCTGCACATTGTTATTTGGTTCCAAATTTGCTAATGTGGAAAGTCCTAAATCCGCAATATATGCATTATGCAAGTCATTTAGTAGTATATTTCCGCTATGTAAATCTCGATGAATCATCTCTTTAGAATGAATTGTGTTAAGATCAAATGCAATGCAATTCAATAGATTTAATTTTTTTATCCATTTCATTTGTGATACAGAATAAAGGTTTTCACGTATAGAACCCATTTTAACATATTTCATTACTAGTATCCTAAACATTTCAGGAAAGTCGGATTTTTAAAGCTTATATCACAGTATGCCTTTAGCTTATAAAAGATAATATATATTCAAATTGCGAATATAAGTCATCGATAAGTAACACGTTAAATATAACAAGTTTTTTTTTTTAAAAAAAATAATTTACCTCTTTTATGAATTCTTCATAATCATTGCTTGATCCATGAAGTTTTTAAGTGCAACATGTCTTCTTACTCCTTGAATTTTGTCAGGTCAATGAGCATAATATACAGTTGCAGATGCACCTTTCCCTATCTCTTTAATATTTTCAAATTCATTATAAGGAATCCATGACAAGTTGTAATTATTTTCGATCAATATCTTTTTCAACACTTCATCGATATCGGAATTTTTATGTATATTTTCATTATTGGCTAATAAACGAATAAAGATTCTGTCAAATTTAGACTAAATATTGGGTCATACAATAAATTTTTCTTTTGATTTTCATTACATTAAGCAAAATATATGGGCTAGGTGCTGCAAAAAGGGACGGAATTGACAAAAAAAAAGATCTTCGGAAAATCAATTTTTATGTTGTAAATCTTATAATAAATCATAAGAAAATACAAACTTTAAGAAGCTATAGTGCAAAATTTTATTAACATAACTGCCTTTGTATCTTAAGTAAAAAATGATTCTAATCTTATTTTAAATTGATTTATGTAAAAAAACATTCTTTGAAAAAATTGTCAATTTCGTCCCTTTTTGCAGCACCTAGCCCATATGACCAGTAACCCAGAGGCTAATATGAATTTATACAGTATATATGAAGTTTTATACGTTTAATTTTCCATTGTAACACGAGTTTTCAAATAAACATAGTCACTATAAAGTTAACTTGCATTACTAGCTACAGTGCAGGCCGATTTTATTGTGACTACGCGCTTTTCGGGAATTTTATCAACTGGGTTATGAAAACCAAAAAAAAAATTATTTGTACAACTCATAATTAAATTAATTATAAAATTACCTGGCTTTAGATTATCTCCTCTAATTAGAACTTGTTAAACAAATAATAATTAAATAATAAGAAATGATGAATTTAAAAATATTTACCTCTGATACCAATATTCAGCTTTTTTTATATCTCTTGCTACTCCAATTGCATTTCGATAACAAGATCCAACTTCTGACATTCCGACAATATTACCCATGTTAGCAGACTTTTCATAATATTCAAATGCCTCACGTTCATTCTTTTCAACTCCATTTCCAATAAGATAACAATATCCGGCATTATATGCACCATAAGCACTTCCCATATTGCAGATTTTTGATAATAACTGAATGCATTATGACTATTCTTTTCAACCCCAATTCCATTATCATAACAATGTCCAACATTATATGTTCCACTAGCATGGCCCATTTCAGCAGATTTTTGATAATAAATAAATGCCTTACGTTCATCCTTTTCAACCCCAATTCCCTTATCGTAGCAACATCCAACATTATATGTTCCGCCAGCATGATCCATCTCAGCAGATTTTTGATAATAAATAAATGCTTTATGTTCATCTTTTTCAACTCCAATGCCACTAAAATAACACTGTCCGACATTATATGTACCATTAGCATACTCCATCTCTGCAGATTTTTGATAATAAATGAATGCCTTATGTTCATCCTTTTCGACTCCAATTCCATCAAGGTAATAACATCCAACATTAAATGTTCCTGTAGCATCCCCCATCTCGGCAGATTTTTGATAACAAATGAATGCCATTTGTTCGTCCTTTTCAACACCAATTCCTTCACTATAGCAATTTGCAACAAGGTATGTTCCTTTAGCATCACCCATCTCTGCAGATTTTTGATAATAAATGAACGCTTTATGTTCATCCTTTTTGATTCCAATTCCATTTTGATAACACCATCCAACTATATATGTTCCATTAAAGCTTCCCATATCAGCAGATTTTTGATAATAAATGAATGCTTTATATTCATTCTTTTCAATTCCAATTCCGTAATGATAACAGATACCAACATTAAATGTTCCTTTAATGTCACCCATCTCAGCAGAGTTTTGATAATAAATGAATCCTTTATGTTCATCCTTTTCAACACCAAATCCAGATTGATAACACCATGCAAGGCCGTTTATTCCATTGATATCTCCCATATTAGCAGATTTTTGATAATAATTGAAAGTCTTATGTTCATCTTTTACAACCCATTTACCAAAACAATAACAACAGGCAAGAATACTTTGAATGGTAGAATTGAAATGATCATTTAAACACCAATTGATAATATCATCTGGATTTTGATTCTTTTCTGTCAAAAAATGGTCCATTGTATCAAGAAATGTTTTTTTAATCTTTCCCTTCAAGCTTTCTTCGTTGTATATATTACATAATTCTTTAACAATTTCATTAAGAAAATCTGGTGGGTTATTATCATCTAAGTTCGTTTGATTTAAATTATTAGTTATTTTAGGAGAGTCAACATTTGAGCTATAAGTTTTTTTTAAACTTTCGTCAAATGACATTTTAACTATCAAAAAATGTTTCGCGAAAGCTATTAAAAAAAAAAAAAGACATTTGTATAGAACTTTATTACTGTAACATGTTACGCAATATGGATTGACCTGCCGTTGAATTTATTACTTCCAAAAATGTTCTAAACTTCAAAACGTACTCCTTAATTTGTAGACCATAATAGGCAAAGTTTGTAAACTAAAATTTCTGATATTTCAAATCTTGTCTAAAATTTTATTAAAATTACGGATAATAAATTAGATCTTCAGTCCTGAATTGGCAGTTAACTTTATTAGCTGGTTCAAACTAGTTCAAACTAATTTGACGATAGTTATACAATCTTAGAACTAGTTCAAAAAGAATTTGATAAAAATTACAGAATTGGTTACAAGAATTCTCACTTGACATATTTTATAACGAGTTATTTTGGTATTATATACCTATAAAAACATAACTACTGTGATATTAATTGAGTCGTTGAATTGAACTTTTATATAAAAAGATTTTTTTTTTTTTTTGTGATTTTAATATAATATGTTTGAAGTGACTAAACAGCTCACACCATAGTTGAATATTTTTGTCAAGAATCACTAAAAATCAGTACTCAATTTATAATTCAAGATTTAAGTAAACTTATTACTTTTTCATAAAGCTTTAATGTTTTTTATCTGTTTTTAATTGCGGTAATTAAGCAATATCGCATAAATGATTGGAAATAATTGAATTAAATTTTATGAATTACGTCATATAATTATTAATAATCACCAATGTACTGTACGCAAACAATTCCTCTTAATATAGATTTGGGATATGTATATTTTCCGTCCAATTGTATTAAATTCAACATTTATATGGCATTCTTTTGGATCCAGAATGTCAGATACAAAAGACAAAATTACCAATCATTTTAACCAACTGAAATTCATCGATTGTCAAAAATCAGCCGACATGAATGATCTAGATAGTATATTCTGGCTTGGTTATTGTTATGAATATGGAATTGAGTTGAAAAGGATGAGAATAAGGCATTCACTCATTATCAAAAATCTGCAATCCTAACGGAATGTACCAAGTTGGTTATTATTATTCTTTAGGAATGGGGTTGAAATAGACAATCATAAAACGTTTATGCATTATCTTAAATCTGCTGAGGCTTGCAATACTATTAGGGCTGTTAATCGGTCCGTACGGTCAATCCTGGTTAAAAGACTGCCAGTCTTCTAAAAAATCGGACTGGACTGCGGTCCAGGACCGAATAGAGCTAGATCGAATGGACCGATGATTAATATAATACTTTTTTGCTATAACGATGAAATTAAGCTTATCAGTATAAAGAATTTCAATACTTTTACAATAATCTTTTCAAATTTATAATATTTGCTTATATGATATAAGAAGAGCAATGGTTATTTATTAATGAATACATTTGATAATTTAGTCATACATAAATTATGGATAGTATATTAATATAATAAAATAACATCTTTTATTAACTTTGTAAATATGAACATTATAGTTAAAATTAGTTAAAAAGATATTTTGTCACTTTAACTACTTAACATTCGATAATTTGATTGAATAATATAATCAAAATTGGGCGTTCGACGATTATCAGATTTTTATTGGTCATATAAAAAGCAAGATTCAACTGTGTGAACAACTCTCATATATGAACATCCTCCCTCTTATAATAATATTATCACCCATCACAAGTATCCTGTACATTTTTAAATTACTTTGATCATGTGAAATAAGGTATATATTCTTGATTTACTGTATTCGAATGACAAAAATTGAATCATTAGGAATTGCGACCCAAACCCTTTTTGAATTGCGCGTTACTACTTAATTCGGCTAGTTTGGGTTCATAATCAAATCCATATATATAACTCATTTCGGTCAATATGTCAAACTCAAAAACCATCAATTCATTAAATAAATATTCGTGCATTTAATAATGTAATCTTAAACCTTTAAATTATTAAACAAATTTGACTTTTAATTGGGTATATCCAAGTCAAACGTTGATAATCTAAAGATCGAATTAAATTCCATGAATTATCAGATAAATGAATATAGTTAGTTAATCAGGTTACACGTAAAAGTTTTGTTAAAGTGTTGCCAAATAATAAATAGCAACTGATTATGATTTACGCAGTAAAAAATCATGTGTGTTATCGTCCGTCTTATCCATTTTTATCACCGATTTTTATATTACAAAGTAATAGATTCCTGAATTTTATGCGATGAAAGATAAACAGGGTTACAGGTTCGCACCTGGCAAACTCTTTTAAACCTTTTCACAAAGTTTTATTTGACAACTGGTTTCAACTAATATAATTTAATTGCCGCAAAATATTTCAGATTTGCTGAATCAGGCCACAAAAAACAAATGCTAAAAGTATTCTTAGCAACATAAACCTTGTCATAATTAATAATTCACATATATTATGCAATAATCTAATCTACAAGAAAAAAAAAGAGACTAATTTCGTATTAGAACTTATAGTTTAGAACATTAAGAATAAATTCATTTGTTAATTATGCAAACAAATAATGTATTTTTAAGAGCAAAATATACTGTAATAATGATGATAATCTTATTTTTACATGAATGACTTTGATAGTCATTTTTGGTCAACAAAGTTATTGATCTGTTGATTGATTTAATGATGCCTGGTGCAATTATTTTCGCGATGACGAAAGGTTTCGTCGAATTTGCGTCTGACGAAACCCTTGACTATTGACGAAACTCCTGACACAACCCTGACTATTGAATAGCCACAATGACTACCATATTTTTCTAACCCTAACCCTAATTATAACGCGGTTTCTTAGCCTTAATTTTACACGTATTTTTACTTAGAAAACAAACCACATTTGTTTTGATTATCACGTTACAATTACAGAGTGATCAATTTTTTGCGGGAGTGCTACCTAAGATGATGATGCTCTTTATAAAACCCGAAGAAGTTTTACATTGAATCCAAACAGATTATTTTTATTGCTAGCAACAGCGGAGCATAGGATCAACTCATATATCAAAATTCTGGGTCGGATTATGTCGGAGTGCATCAGAATCATGGTCGGCTGGATCGGAATTGATCGATGCCCAAGATCATAAAAAATTTTACTAATGAAATCATATCTATTCTTAAGTAATTTGCTATAGAACCTGCTAACAGCTAAGGCTAAACGCCAACCTAGATCTGACGCATACGACCCGGAATTTTGGTGACCTTCCTGTAAAATTCGCATAGGATCGATTGTCCGAACACATGATTTTTTGAACCATCAATAATGACACTAATGCTATGAACATCTGTTATTTCATTCGCAGACTAAAACCATACCCACAAATATCTTTAATTCATACTGAGGTTTTAATCACTCGCTAAGTGTTTAATTCACTCGCTGAGAGGTTCATACATTCACCGAGAGTCTATAACCCTCGTTGAGGGTACCAGCAGGGTACCCTCGTTGAGGGTTAAAATCACCCAACTATGCCACAAACTATGCCAAAATAAGAAATACATAAAATAATATATAATAATAAATACTATGACACTGCCAATTCGTAGAACATCTATCGGATATATCTGGGTGATTGTTGCAAATCATCGGGCAATGTCGGATCGATGTCAAAAAGATAGAAACTGGGAAGATAAATAATGAATAAAAAATTAACTTTACATGGACTAATTTATTTCTGTTATAAAAGAAATAAATAATAGTCTTATGCTTTATCAAAATCATCATGGGTTTTGTTATTTATTATTGATTTCGTCATGCGTCATGGGTTCATGCATCATGGGTTCATGCGTCATGGGTTTCGTCATGCGTCATGGGTTTCGTCATTCGTCAATTCGTCAATTTGAAGTTGCCTGACGAAATGGTTTCGTCATGCATCAATGACGCAGATTGCGTCATGCGTCTGGCATCATTAGATTGATTGCTGCAATTATCTTCATACGATCGACTAGACTAAAAGTTTCTCACAAAAAAAGAAAAAGTTTGTTATCCCTGAGTATAGCGGGCTTTATTGTGATTGGTTGATTTTTAAGATCATCTCATTATCTTTCAGTGCCAATACGAATTCGGCAAGGCTAAGACAAAAACTTTCGAAAGTCCAAGCATACAATCAAAGTAATTCGGTAAACCGCGAGGTAATTCGGATGTTAGATGAGGGCATATTTGAACGTATAAGTTTAGCCTATGGGATAATGAATTAAATCAACTTGGCAATTTGTGCTGTCTTTTATTTGTGAAGACTTATTTTTCGTGATCCCAACTAACAAAGAAACATGACTCCGTATAATATAGGTTATTAATAATATGAAGTGAGAGACAAATAGCTTACAGAAGAATTAAGGCGAGTTTGTAGTAAATATAACGATTATTAAATAAAATTAAATACTGCATCAACTTAATTTAGAGCGAACATTAAAAGTTGTTTGTGTCTGATTATTATTATTATTTTACTATGTTTTGAATAGATTTAACCCTTTTTGTTTTTTTTATTGTTTTCATTTTATTTTATTTATTTTTTTTTATTTATATATTTATTTTTTTTTGATTCATACAATAGTGTGTTAAGATTCTTTAATAAAACTTGGTTTGCCAGAATTTATCTGTGACAAGATTATAGTTTTAAACTAAAATTTATTGAGATTTAATGGTAAAGACTTCGGTCAGTATGAATTTAGTCACAGATATAATTATTTTTATGTATGTTGGTTTTTTTTTATCGTGACGATTTAGTAAAGTTTAAATTTTCGATTAACCAATAAATTTTTACAATATCACGGGATAATCTACAAAAATTGACCAATCACAATGAAAACCCGCTATGCTGTATCCTGATAACAATTCCATGCTAATGGCGTGATTGATTTCTCATACATGTGCGTACGTATTATCCTATCCTTATTTGACCAAGCCCAATTTTTACATGAAAAAATTCGTGATCTAGCCGTAATACAAATTATATGCCAGAAATATTTGACATAACGGCATTTTGCGAAACCTAGTAAATACAATTTGGAATTACCCCAAACTCAGTAGGTTTAGATTGCAACCAGTGTTCGAAATTAGTGTTCTCCGAGTTCTCATGAGAACACTATTTTAAATTTGTGCACAGTAAAAATTTTTTACTGTTCTCTATTAAATTTTTTTGAGAACAGTAAAATAAAAATAGTGTTCTCATAAGTAGTAATTAGTAACTACATAGTATTGTTATATCAAATAAATAAATAAATATAATTAGTTATAATAATTTATCATCAACTTATATATAATTACTATAGCATGAATGAAAAGATATCTGACATGCTCTAATGTATATTCACATATAGATGTGTTGATAGAATTATGTCAAATTTTTTTTATTTGTCCGATACCATTTATGCTTTTATAGGTAAAAAGTACATATATTACAGTACAGTATATGATATATTTTTAAATTTTTAAAATTTTTTTTTTTAATGAGCACAAATGAGAACATAAACAATAGGTTGAGAACACTCATAGCTATTATGCTGTTCTCATGAGAACAGTGTTTGAGTCCGAAATTTCGAACACTGATTGGATCTACAATACAAAACCAATAAAATATAACAAAATGTAGTTACACAAAATTGCATTATCCCTTAAAATGTTTTCTAGCAAATTTGCCTGGAATTTTTAAATTATTTGATAAATTCTACTATAACACCAAATCGTAATAAGTAAAAGCCCCCTAATGCATGATTTTCCAAGACCGGATGAACCTAACCAATTCATTTGATAATAAAATTTCCAGGCAAATTTGCCTGGAAAACGGCGATTTTTTTTTAAAAAAAGGTTGATATGTTTAAGATCGACGATTCAAAAGTAACGTCACGTTAATGCTAATTTAGGGTTGTTGATCTTTAAACATTTATATCAACTTTTTTTAAAAAATGCTCTTACAAGTATTATTAAATCACAAGAGCAACTTAGACGATTTAAAATAGTTGATGAAGATGAATATCAAAAATCGTCAACTGTTTTCCAGGCAAATTTGCCTGGATTTTATTATCAAATGATTGGTTAAATTCTTCCGTGTTTAATCAATGATTATTAAATTAGTGTTAATGAATATGTTACTAGAAAAAGTACTACCAATATGCTTATGTTGCAAGTTCGGGCAGAAAACATGATGCCATGACTTGCGCAAAACTTTGGTAAAAACATAAATAACACTTTTTAAAGGTTAGGCAATTTAGTACAAATTATAAAAAATTTTCAGCCAAATTTGACTGGAAATGATCTACAGAGATAAAATCTGATAAGCCATTGGANATAAACAATAGGTTGAGAACACTCATAGCTATTATGCTGTTCTCATGAGAACAGTGTTTGAGTCCGAAATTTCGAACACTGATTGCAACCCTACAATGTCTCTTTATGTGATACGACTGGCTAACCTTGTATATATGTGTATGACTGTCTACTCACGACTTTGACATAGCAGAAATATTGCGTGAGTACGTACGTAAGTACTAGGTGGTGACTCAATTAAGTGATCAAAACTATGCTTCAATATTAGTATTTTTGCTATGATCATATTTTTTATCAGCGAGAATTAAAATGATCAACTAAATATCAATTAACTTAATTTAATTAATAAGCAAAGCACAAAATTCTAAAAGATACAACCTAAAGATATATTAAATGCCAAAATTTTGATTACATATAAACTTTAAGCTCTAATAACTTTTTAATTTTATAACAAAAATAAAAATCTATTCTAACAGAATTTAGTCTAAGACTAAAAACAACAAATTTGTAAGACAGATTTTTTTTAAAAGCTATTTGTTTTTGAGCTATAAGTATTTTAAATGTTTTTTGCTGTCCGGTACTGTATATCAATTTAGAATAAGATTAGAATTAGTTTTACTTAAAATACAGAAGTTGTATTAATAATATAGCTCTTTAAAGTTTGTACTTTCTTCTATCAAATACAAGATTTGCAACACAAAAATTGATTTTCTGAAGATTTTTTGTTTTGTCAATTTCGTCCCTTTTTCCAGCACTAAGCCCATATTCATATTTATTCAATTTAGTTAATTGGTTATTAAAGGTGCTGAATGCATACTGATAGTATTCTGTTATTATCTGCATGCTGATTAGCGATTGAATAGATATTCAGTTAGCTAAATGCCCATTTAGTTTAATCAGCAAGCAGAATGATAGCAAAATATAGTTAAAGACCAGTAGGTATTCAGTACTTTTGGCTATCAATTAACTAAACTGAAAATAATATTAATATATTAAATTTTCATATTAGGACTAGTGGTATAAATATCTTGAAATTTACAAGCTAATACAAATAATTATTTTATATTGTAATTAAAAAAATTATTACTATACTGTATTTTAATTAAAAACTTCAAGTATATTAGTATATTAAAAAGAAAAATAGTTAGCTATAAAGAAAAAATCTTTAATAATATCACATAAATTTATAATTTGTTTATATTAAATACTATTTTTTTTAGGAATTAAAAGCCCATGCGTAACTATTTTAATTTATTCTAAATCATTTTGTAGAAAATCGGATAAAATAACTTTGTAAAAGAATATAATTATTGAAACTGTCTTTAGGCAAAAATTCACTTTATTTATAATAATGAAATACATATAACTAGTCTGACTATATATAACAATTCATATAATATGGCTCATATTATTAAGATCAAATAAATGATCGTTCTTATTTGACTACACAAACTAATAAATGATTACCTATGTCTCAATTGTAATCTCCTTTAGAATATGCTATCATTGATTATCGATACTTGTTCCACATCCAGCTTTAAATATTCAATACCATCTCCTATACCAACAAAATTTTAATCATAAATAACATTATGCTCGTTCCCCTTAAATTTAAATCCATCTTAATTATAAGCATCAAGTAAATATCCCCCTTAGAATCACTCATATTAGCAGATTTTTGATAATAAATAGACGCTTTATGCTCATCTTTTTCGACTCCAATTCCTTGTTCATAACAATAAGCAACTTGATTTGTTCCTTTAGTGTTGCCCAGATCAGCAGACTTTTGATAATAAGTGAATGCCTTATGCTCATCCTTTTCGACTCCGATTCCATTTTGATAACAATTGCCAAGTGCAAATATTCCATCAGAATTACCCATATTAGCAGATTTTTGATAAAAAATAAATGCTTTATTCTCATTCTTATCAACACCAATCCCATTTTTATAGCAATATCCAACTTTAAACGTTCCTTCAACATGTCCCATCTCTGCAGATTTTTGATAGTAAATAAATGCCTTTTTTACATCCTTATCCACTCCAATTCCTTCGTCATAACAACATCCAACATTATATGTTCCGCTCGCATCTCCAATTTCTGAAGATTTTTGATAATAAAAGAATGCCTTACGCACATCCTTTTCGATACCAATTCCATCTTGATAACATTCTGCAAGATTATTTATTCCTAGAATATTTCCCATTTCAGCGGATTTTTGGTAATAAGAAAATGCCTTTTGCTCATCTTTTTCAACTCCAATTCCTTTATAGTAAAAATATCCAACATTGTTTGCTCCTGCTGCAAGTCCCATATCAGCAGATTTTTGATAATAAATAAATGCTTTTTGCTCATTCTTATCAATTCCAATTCCATTCGTATAACAATATCCAGCATTATATGTTCCATTAACATTTCCCATCTCTGCAGATTTTTGATAGTAAATGAATCCCTTGCGTTCATCCTTTTCGACTCCAACTCCATTCGTATAACGATATCCAACATTATATGTTCCTCTAGAATCTCCCATTTCTGCAGATTTTTGGCAATAAAAGAATGCCTTATGTTCATCCTTTTCGATCCCAAGTCCATCTTGATAACATTCCGCAAGATTATTTATTCCTAGAATATTCCCATTTCAGCGGATTTTTGGTAATAAGAAAATGCCTTATATTCATCCTTATCAACTCCAATTCCTTTATAATAAAAATATCCAACATTGTTTGCTCCTAGCGCATGTCCCATATCAGCAGATTTTTGATAATAAATAAATGCTTTATGCTCATTCTTTTCAACTCCAATTCCTTCGTTGTAACAATATCCAACATTATATGTTCCATTAACATTTCCCATTTCTGCAGATTTTTGATAGTAAATGAATCCCTTGCGTTCATCCTTTTCAACTCCAATTCCGTTCGTATAACAATATCCAACATTATATGTTCCGATAGCATTTCCCATTTCTGCAGATTTTTGGCAATAAAAGAATGCCTTATGTTCATCTTTTTCAATCCCAATTCCATTTTGATAACAATCCGCAAGATGATTTATTCCTAGAATATTTCCCATTTCAGCAGATTCTTGGTAATAAGAAAATGCCTTTTGTTCGTCTTTTTCAACTCCAATTCCTTTATCGTAACAATATCCAACATTAAACGTTCCTTCAGCATGTCCCATAATAGCAGATCTATTAAAATAGTTAAATGCCTTACATTCATCCTTCTCAACTCCAATTCCATCTTGATAATAGGTACCAAGTTTAAATATCTCATCGGAAGTTACAGAAACATCAATATTAGCAGATTCATAATCATTGTCATGATCGAATGTTTTATTATTATCATGTTTAATCTCATTAGTCTGTAGTGCATCAATTATTAATAAGCTTTGGCTGTTATTTTGATCATCTTATCATTAATCATAGAATTATTACGATTTAAAATATATTAATAAAAAAAACAAAATGAAAATAATCTATATAATTTTATGCAATAAAGAACCTAATATTACCTATATTATTTGACTTCTTAGAAATTTCTTCAGGTTTAAGCGCTTTCAGTTCCACATTATCGACAATCGTTTCATCAGCCTCTTTTATTTGTGCAACGAATGCGGTCGATTCATCTTTTAAAAGTTCATTATACCAAATATTAATAGTTTCATATACTTCTTCAGAAGTTGGTCTTTTGTTTGGCTGAGCATCTAAGCATTTATTTATCAATTCAGCAACTAATTTTGGCACGTGTGTTGGAATAATTGGACGTTTTCCTTCATAAAAATCGAGTGACAAGTTGATATCATGTGGAATTCCTTGATATGCCAGAAAACCTGATACTATTTCATATGCTATAATACCTAAAAGAATATACATCAGATGATTTACTATATTTACTTTTGTATAGTACTTCAGGCGCTATGTATGGAAGTATACCCTGCACATTGTTATTTGGTTCCAAATTTGCTAATGTGGAAAGTCCTAAATCCGCAATATATGCATTATGCAAGTCATTTAGTAGTATATTTCCGCTATGTAAATCTCGATGAATCATCTCTTTAGAATGAATTATGCTAAGATCAAAAGCAATGCAATTCAATAGATTTAATTTTTTTATCCATTTCATTTGTGATACAGAATAAAGGTTTTCACGTAAAGAACCCATTTTAAAACATTCCATTACGAGTATATAATCTTTAGAAACATTATTTCTTGATACGCCTAAACATTTCAAGAAAGTTGGATTTTTAGGGCTTATATCACAGTATACCTTTAGCTTATAAAAATAATATAAGTTATATTTAAATTGCGAATATAAGTCATTGATAAGTAACAGTTAAATATAATAAGTTTTTTAAAAAAAAACTTACCTCTTTTATGAATTCTTCATAATCATGAAATGTTTTAAGTGCAACAGGTCTCCTTACATCTAGACTTTGGTCAGACCAATCAGCATAATATACAGTTGCAAATGCACCTTCCCCTATCTCTTTAATATTTTCAAATTCATTATAAGGAATCCATGACAAATTGTAATTATTTTCGATCAATATCTTTTTCAACACTTCATCGATATCAGAATTTTTATGTATATATTCATTAATGGCTAATAAATGAATAAATATTCTGTCAAATTTTGACTTGAAATATTAGGTATACAACAAATTTTGTTTTGATTTTCATAATATTGGGCAAAATATATGAGCAACCCAGAGGCTATTATATATTTATACAGTATATATTAAGTTTTATACGTTTAATTTTCCATTGTAACTCGAGTTTCAAATTAACATAGTCACGATAAAGTTAGCTTGCATTAACTAGCTACAGTGCAGGCCGATTTTATCGTGACTAAGAGCTTTTCGGGAATTACATCAACTGGGTTATGAAAACCAAAAAACATTATTTGCGTATCTTATAATACCTGGTTTTAGATCTTCTCCTCTAATTAGAACTTGTTAAATAAATAATAATGAAATAAATAACAAATCATAAATTTAAAAATATTTACTTCTGATACCAATATTCTGCTTTTTCTATGTCTCTTGCTACTCCAATTGCATTTCGATAACAAGACGCAACTTCAAACATTCCGACAATATTACCCATATTAGCAGACATTTCATAATATTTAAATGCTTCACGTTTATTCTTTTCAACACCATTTCCAATAAAATAACAATATCCGGCATTATATGCACCATAAGCACTTCCCAAATTGGCAGATTTTTGATAATAACTGAATGCATCATGACTATTCTTTTCAACCCCAATTCCATCATCATAACAATGTCCAACATTATATGCTCCTTTAGCATGGCCCATTTCAGCAGATTTTTGATAATAAATAAATGCCTTACGTTTATCCTTTTCAACTCCAATTCCCTTTTCATAACAACATCCAACATTAAATGTTCCGTCAGCATGATCCATCTCAGCAGATTTTTGATAATAAATAAATGCTTTATGCCCATCTTTTTCAACTCCAATTCCACTAAAATAACACTGTCCAACATTATATATACCATTAGCATACTTCATCTCGGCTGATTTTTGAAAATAAATGAATGCCTTATGTTCATCCTTTTCGACTTCAATTCCATCAAGATAATAACATCCAACATTAAATGTTCCCTTAGCATCCCCCATCTCTGCAGATTTTTGATAATAAATGAATGCCTTCTGTTTATCCTTTTCAACACCAATTCCTTCACTATAGCAATTTCCAACAAGGTATGTTCCTTTAGCATCGCCCATCTCTGCAGATTTTTGATAATAAATGAACGCTTTATGTTCATCCTTTTCGATTCCAAATCCATTTTGGTAACACCATCCAGCCATATATGTTCCATTAAGACTTCCTATCTCAGCAGATTTTTGATAATAAATGAATGCTTCATATTCATTCTTTTTAACTCCAATTCCGTAATGATAACAGTTACCAACGTTAAATATTCCTCTAATATCACCCATCTCTGCAGAGTTTTGATAATAAATGAATCCTTTATGTTCATCCTTTTCAACACCAAATCCAGATTTATAACACCATGCAAGACCGTTTATTCCATTGGTATCTCCCATATTAGCAGATTTTTGATAATAATTGAAAGTCTTATGTTCATCTTTTTCAACCCATTTACCAAAGCGATAACAACAGGCAAGAATATTTTGAACGGTAGAATTGAAATGATCATTTAAACACCAATTGATAATATCTTCAGGATTTTGATTCTTTTCTGTTAAAAAATGGTCCATTTTATCAAGAATAATTTTTATACTCTTCCCTTCAAGTTTTCTTCGTTATATATATTACATAATTCTTTAACAATTTCATTAAGAAAATCTTGTGAATTATTATCTTCTAAGTTTGATTGGTTTAAATTATTAGTTATTTTAGGAGTGTCATCATTTGAGCTATAAGTTGGTTTAAAATTTTCGTCAATTGACATTTTGACTATCAAAAAATGTTTTTGCGAAAGCTATTAAAAAATGACCATTTTATTACAGTAACATGTTACACAATATGGATCGACATTCTTACTCTGGATTTAACGCCCTTCCCTTAAAATCGTGAAACGTTTATTTGCCAAATTTGTTTTTGTTGTTTGATTACCTAATATTTACAACCTATTTTAAGTCAATTAAATTCGAAAAGCATTGCATTATATATTAACTGTTGGGCTATACCGGCATGCCGGTGATGATTTTTTATTGGAGAATTAAATGCGATGATCATGAAGCAAGTGATTGACCGAGATTGGCAATGACATCCCGAGGGGATGCAATAAATATTGCGCTGGGAGTCGCCGTAGGATTGAGATAGCCGGTGGTTTCCCGCTCGCTTAAGTAAGCCGGCTGTGAGTATAGTGACGGTTGGGACATTGAAAACATGTGCAGAGTAGAATCACGTGGTCGTCCATATGGGTGGTGGGTGGGGCGAAGCTCTGATTATTCGGTTCAAGACCACCGGACTCGTGCCCTCCTTACTTGGCTAAAATACAAACTCACCACTTTCTTGCGGCCCTGGTTTCGGCCCGCCCCTTGTGCATCTGCTGACATGTGTTGCTATGTGTCCGCATATGATTTTTACTTTCAATCGTTTTCCTTTATTGTGTTAGTGCTTTATGGCTTCGTTCTGCGGAATGTGGCGGTGTTGATCGTGTGGCTGCTTCGCTATTCAATCACGTGTTCTGCCATCACTTCGAATGAAAGCGTTTTATATAGTCTCTTTCAATATGTTATTGTTCTTGCAAAAAAAAGTGCAAGAACAATAACAATAACAATAACAACTGCTTCGCTGTAGCTATAAAGAAAAGCAGAAGATATATAAAAAATAGTGTAGCCAAATACTAACTGATTTCTAGAATTTTCCTATTTTAAAAATTTTTTGGCCGGAATTTTCCGACCAGATTATCTGATAATCACTATGTTTTTCAGCGATCCTTTCGTGTTGATGTAGAGTCAACAGATCGAAAAGATTCCGATGCACCTTGTGAAACCATTGACCAAATTAAGTCCAATTCCGGATAATCAAAGGAGGTAAGTATGATCTGAATGACTTTCCACAGATAAACCCATAATATAGCAACTAGTGTTAGGGCCCGGGCGTTGCCGCGGGCTAGTGGTTTTAATTTTTTTTTTATTAAGGCTCAAAATAGATTAAATGAACCCGATCTTGGTTCAAATGAACCCGATCTTGGTTCAATTGAACCCGATCTTGGTTCATTTGAACCCGATCTTGGGTCAAATAACCCGATCCTGGTTCTTGAACCCGATCTTGGTTCATTTGAACCCGATATTGGGTCGAATGACTCGATCCTAGGTCAAACATGGCGTCGAAACGAAACCTACCCGAAACTAGTTTCGGGAGAGCTATAATCCGAAACTAGTTTCGGAATTTTTAAAAAAAATCGAAACTCCGAAACCCGAAACCCCGAAACTATAATCCGAAACCCAAAGCTATAATCCGAAACCCAAAGCTATAATCCGAAGCTTAAAATATAATATACAATCTTTAAAATTTATTATAAACTTATATTTA